>JAOBSW010000699.1:0-138692 GCA_026214975.1 Gentiana macrophylla
AACCTTCTTACAAATCACAGACCATAAAAGTTTCTCAAACAAAAATAGAAGGAATTTTAGTCAAGTTCAAAAAAGCCACAAAAAAAAAAACACCCATCATCACAGGTAAATCACAACAGATTTTAAACCTCACCTTCCGCAGTGGATTTCCGGCCGGTGCAGACCTGCACTCCGGCAAAGGCGGTAAGGGAATAGCTGCAAAATGTTTCGATCAAAATCCAACCGCAGCTTCAAATTAACATTGAGCACCGATACCAAGTGTTAACAGCTTGATATGCCACTTCATAACAATGGTGATAATGTAGATTCTAACCAGACGATTTGTTCGACAAGATCCTCGGGCCGCCATTCTCAATCACCAATGCGGCCCTTTAAAGCAATAGACATCTCTCGAGATAAACCAAAGTCTTAATCTCGTAAGCCTCGCCACTGTAATCGAAATCATTTGCAAAATGATATAATCGACAGGAGAGGTTATTCTATGTTCATAATCACCGCCTCCACCGGCACTTCTAGACAACTCTGGGAGCTGCGTAAGATTCCTGAGAAGTCCCGCCTGGAGAGGAAGCCTCAGAGAAGTCCGCTCGCGGAGAGGAAGCTTATCGCCGAAAGTTAGGAATTTTGTCCGCATCCATTGATGTGATTCCACAAAAACCCTACTTGATTATTAGGCGAGTCTTTTATATCCATCTCCGACGGTGATTGGTTGAGTAGTGAAATTCCACCACTTCAATCAGACAGTTGTCGTCGTTTAGGTGCCACTGTACACATCACAAATTAATAGTAAAAAAACGTAGTAAAATTTTCTTTGAATTTTATTATTCGAAAAGCATACCAGAGAGTTTCGAGAATATAAAAGAAAACGATCATACGATTATAAACTAAAATTGAAGCGTACATCTATATGTGCCACATTCCTATCCTTTTGCGATATAAATAAATCAAATGAATTCTTATATCCATTATTAAAACATTATAAAGTTGATGATTCCCATCAATTATTCGACAGACGGGTCATGCTAATTATATACGAACTAATAGGACAACCCGATGCACGGAAATAGCTAAAAATTGAAAATGTTATTAAATGAAAATGGCTACATATGTTCGAAAATGAATTAAGGTATACATAGGATATATATTTAAAAATGTTTTACATGACCCTTGACATTCCATCTCGGTCTCTTGTGCTTTGATGCATTTTTTCTCACCAATCATTTTTTCAACTACACAAATTTCAACATAATAATTCAACTTTATAATCATCCACTCCACTATATTTTATTTTACTTTCTCTTTCTTGAAACCAATGGTTTGGTTCGAACCGGTTTCGGTTTGGATTCGGTTTGGGTTCGGTTTTAGCATGCCTGATTTCTTAAAAGAGATACTTTTATGACAAACAATCAATTTCATCTTAATTTTTAAATCTAAAGTCTACGTTGTTGCCCTCAAAAAAAAGTCTACGTTGTTGTAAAAAAAACATATTTGGTGCAAAGGTTATTGCCTTTTCATGTATTTAGTTGAAAAGATATGTAGAGAATATGATGAATGATTATTCTACAAAACATAATGGATTAGACATGAAAACAAAAAGATCAGATGATGTGAAGAGAGCAACGTTATCCATGAAAAAAATGAGTACAAAGTCAGAATGGTTCAAGCACAATATCCGATCATTTGTAACATTCAAACACCAATTTGCAAGACAAAACATTCACCCAGAGACACTTGAACAGAGTTATACTTTATCAACAGTCGATTAAAACAATCAACTGCAACAAAGGATGAGAAAAATAATATACAATAACTGAAAGAAGAAACTGTCGAGGATACTATTGAAGTTATCTAAAATATTATACATATTTTTATGTTATATGCTCACCATTTGTTTTACACAAAGACTCGATAGATTAAGCAATGAAGAAAACATTCAGGATTAAGAATCCATTTACTAAGAGGGGAAAAAGCACATTAACTGACGATGATAGCATATTAGAAGGGTCACTAACATTGTCTCTGAGGCAAATGATTATAAATGTTCTAAAAAAGAGAGAGAAATGAGAGGTGCCGATATGTTTGATTAATGTTGAAAGAAATGGGTTGGGTCTGTGGTTAGGTTATAAACTTATATATCAATAACAAAAAGAGAGATTGAGGAAAAAGAATGATGTAAAAGATTACAAAATGAATAAATAGAGACACTTCTTTTTTTAGTTGCAAAAATGACAAACAATTTCAGCACGGACAGAGAATACACTTTAAAAGTGGAAACACGATGTCTTGAGCTTTATTCCGCTTCTTTAGGTTTGGTGTTGTTTGTTTTTTTTCTTTCAAACATCCAGAATTTTTGATTTATAACTCCGATCATCGTAAATTTTTCATCAAAATTCATATTTTTTTTGCTCTTTAATTTGAGTCCAAATACGATTCCCTTCCGACGTAAATTTTGAAAGCCGAAAAAATATTTACATTAACCGGAGCGATTTTCTTATAAACGACGTAACTTTTGATTTAAAACACCGATCATCAAAATTGTTTCACCAAAATTCATGTTTTTTATCTTTATTTTGAGACCTCATTTGATACCTTTTCGACGTAGTATTTGAAAGTCGAATTTAATCGCAACATTTACACTAACACATTATCAATAAATGACGTCGAATAAGAAATGCGATTCCGCTCATTTAAGGCTTAATTCAAGTGACTACTTCAAGACACACATATCTGGCTTATATAAGGTTTAATTCAAGGGACACAATATCATATCTGACTCATATACCTCATTTGATACCTTTTCGACGTAGTATTTGAAAGCCGAATTTAATCGCAACATTTACACTAACACATTATCAATAAACAGTATCAGTAACAGTAAACAGTATCTGGCTCATTTAAGGCTTAATTCAAGTGACTACTTCAAGACACACATATCTGGCTTATATAAGGCTTATTTAAGGGTTAATTCAAGGGACACAATATCATATCTGACTCATATAAGGCTCATATAAGGCATACAATATCACTAACAGTATCATATAAGGCATATGGTATCAGTATTAGTAAACATTATCAGTATCAGTACACAATATCAGGCTCATTTAAGGATTAATTCAAGTGACTACTTCAAGGCACACATATCTGGCTCATATATGGCTTAATTCAAGGGACACAATATTATATCTGGCTCACATAATGCTCATATAAGGCATACAATATCACTAACAGTATCATATAAGGCACACGGTATCAGGAAACAGTATCAGTAAACAGTATCAGGCTCATTTAAGGCTTAAGTCAAGTGACTACTTCAAGACACACATATCTCGCTCATATAAGGCTCATTTAAGGCTTAATTCAAGGGATACAATATCATATCTTGCTTATATAAGGCTAATATAAGGCATACAATATCACTAATAAAGATATACAAGTGCACACAAGATCGTGCTCATATAAGGCTCATTTACGGCTCAATACCAAGTACAAAGCCAACTCAATGAAACTACTGTGGTCAATCTGTTTAAAATACATGATACCACCATAAGCTCAGGCCCAAACCACTTGGAATTTGAAAAAGTTAAATTAGAAGTTGCGCCGTCAAATGGGATACAATATACAATTCGGATAAAGCCGCCAAAGACGTGATGTAAAGTTAGGAGAGAACGAAAACACGTGGTTTGATGCCTCTAAACAGAGTGTCCAAACAAATCAATCTTCTTCATTTCCTCTATCTAGTCCATCAGAACATCAATTTACTTCTCAAAACAACACAAGAAACATGCCTTTTGTTCCATTGCTCACGACAAATTTGCTAAGCAAAATCAGATTATAAGCCTGATTAAAAGACACGTGAGAAGAAAGTTCTCAATCTGTCTCTTCAGCCCAATCCTCGGAAGTGTTCCGGCTACTCAAGCAAGCAATTTGGAAGGCGGGAGAAACTCACACTAGAAGCGAGAAAATTGATGTACTACAAGACAAGAAACCTGAAAATTGGTTTCAGAGAGTGTCAACTGCTACCATTTTTCCTCCAATTCACAAGCTTGCAAAAGAATGTAGTTACAAAAACGTGTGAACAAATAGCATAATAAGCAAAAAGACAATTTAGAGGACAAAATAACAAATGCAAAGATAAATTCTCCATTATCACTCACAATCGAATGCTCCACATACATATACAAAACATAAACGTAGATCAAATTAAAGCCATCCAAACATAAATTTATTACCATCAATAGCCTCGCGGGGTTTTGAAACCCAAACCAACGCTTCTTAAGGTAAGCGGTTTCTCCCTTCCGCACCTCTTCCCTTCCAAAGATTTTTAGTGAAAGGAACACCTTAGGTCGCTTCAAGAAAGCCTTCGATCACCTGCAACAAAACAAGATGAAAATCCAAGTAATTACACATTTTATCAGTGACATAGGGTGCTAAAGGACGTCAATCTCTTGGGAAAGGATCTAGATTTACCTGTTCCGCCATAGCTGGGTTCCGAAATGAGCTTAGTGTAACGGATTTCAGCAATTTGGAGATTTTTGCTGGTAGGGGTATATTCGTCCGGTGGAATTTATTTGTCCTTAATGCAACTAAAAAATTGAAGTTGGATTAGCACTTAATTAAGGGGAAAAAAGTGGACTATAAACTATTTTTTTCTAACAAAAATACGTCTTTTTGTATTAATGATTTCGGTTTGGGTTCGGGTTCGGGTTGGGTTGAGTAAAATAAAAATAACCAAATCCAAACTAGTATTATTTGATTTGGTTTCAAACGAAACCGATTCATTCGATTTGTTACCGGTTTAATTCGAACTGTTTTTCGGTTCAGATTGATTTTTCGGTTTTTTTCTCATTTCGCTTTTAGTTTACTTACTAGACTCCGGTATCTTTCCGGGGGCTAAATTGCAATTTTCGTCCTGTAACTGGACACAATTTTCAATTTTGGTCCTCGTTTTTCTCCCACGACAATTTCATCCCAGAATCTGCCTTTTTCACAAAATAATTCCGGCGCCGAAACGCCGATTATGTCATCCAAAATCGACACCTCATCTTTCCACATCAGCAAAAGTTTCCACATCAGCATTTTTTCGCAAATAATAAAATGTTGCTAATGGGAGGATTCGAACCTGCAACCTAAGACTAAAAATCTACACACTTCTCCACCCGAGCTACAACCTAATATGTTTTTTAAAACACAACATATCTTATAAGGACAAAGATAAAAATATTTTAGAAAATCTAATAATACAGGCAATTTTTTTTTAAAAAAGTATATAGATATAGATTCGTTATATGCATGATAAATTTAAATAATGTTTATTTTAAATAATATTGGATGTTCTTAATTTTTATTGCTTTTTTTAATGTATTTTCGTAAAAATGTAACATATTGTTGTCATTTCATATTATTCATTTCTTTCAACTCTTTTTCATAGTCACTAAACTGAATATTTAATTAAATTTACAAATGAAACGTTAAAATAAATGTATTATTTTAATTATTCTAGTGAAACAAAAGTAAGTCCTTGACAAAATGGGACAAAAGGAATATTAATTACTCGATTATAATTTAATGATATTGTTATGATCATCTAAAACAACATCTAATCAGAATGATGTAACAACGTAACATCGAATGATATTACATTTCATCACAGTATATAGTATCATTGCACATAACATCGTATTGATTTGGTGTAATATTCGGAATCAAAGACGGAGACAAGATTGTTCTCGGCGGGGTGTGACTCTAAGTAAATGAGTGTTCCCAAAAAAAAAGACAAAGAAACAACCACATGGTACTAGTACCATATACTTTAACGCCGCAACAAAGTAATATTATTCGTAAATTAAAGTTAAATAAATAAACTAATTTGATAAAAACATATATTAAGTAAGCCAGACGCATCTAATACTTCAATGCTGCAAAATCACATGATCTAGCCGCATTTTTTTCCTCATTATAACCGCCTTTAATCAACAAGTTTGATAATAAAAAAGAGAGAAAGAAATCATATATTATGTCACACGCATTATACAATATATATTATACATAAAAAAATAAAAAATTAAGAACCTCCTATATTACTTAAAATAAACATTAAATAAATTTTATCACCGCGTGTAACGAATACTATATATATATAGATACTTTTTATAAAAAAAATGTATGTATTATTAGATTTTCTATAATATTTTTATACTGAATATTACCTTAAAAGATATGTTGTGTTTTAAAAAACATATTGGGCTGTAGCTCGGGTGGTGAACTATGTAGAGGGGTTCGAATCCCTCCATTAGCAAAATTTTATTATTTGCGAAAAAATGGTGATGTGGGAATCCCATTAGCAAAATTTTATTATTTGCGAGAAAAATGGTGATGTGAGAATTTTTACGACATGGAAAGATAACGTGTCATTCGGGATAATACGACATTTTTCGTCGAAAAACGTCAGACAAATCGTAATTTTCCAAATTTTCGTGACTATTTTTGTAAAAAGATCGCTTATAGTGATCGAAATTGTTGTTGGAGAAAAATCAGGACCAAAAAAATGGTAATGTGAGAATTTTTGCTGAAAGATGACGTGTCAGTTCGGGGTAACATGACATTTTTTTTTGCCTTAAAACGCATGCAAATGTAATTTTCCTACTTTCGTAACTATTTTTGTAAAGAAAGATCAAATTATCATTAGAAAATCGTGATCAAAATCAAAAACGCGCCTATAATGAAAATTGTAATTTAAGCCTCTTTTCGGGTATAGCTGAGCCCGTTTGCGAGACCGAAATTGAAAAGGTTCATCTTCTCTTCTTCATATTAAAAAGCTACAAGGATCCATGGCTCTGTGGTGTTTTCGCGGTGAAGACTCCCCAAATTATTGCTTTCACATCATTTTGTCGACATTTTGAAATGAGTGGTCTTGCTGCAGCATAATATTCTAGGTTATTATTATCTCTTACACGATTCGATGATCTTCATTGTTGATCTCAGCAGAGATCTAGATGATCATCTAGATCTCAAGATGCATCAATTCTGTGAAGATCACCGCCACAAGACATCGTCACAAGACACTGAATGCGTTAGTATCATTGCTGTTTTGAAATCGTAAGTAGTGAATTTCTCAGCTGGAGCATTTCCTTTCTAGATTTAGGGGTGCAGGCTGCGACAATTGACGGAAACCAGAGTCTATTTCCATTGTTGATAAGGTGATTGTTCAGCTATTTCTTCTTAATTTCTTGGCAATATATATCTGTTTCGCCTCCTCGATTTTCATTTGCAAGAGCCTTGAGTTCAGTCGTGATAAACGCTACTTTAAGTTATTCAAAAATTAGCTGTATCAGATTGGATTGATCGACGATAGTTAATGATGGAGCAAGCAGAATCCGGAATTAATCTCCATGATTCTTCCGGTAACCAAGAATGCAACAGTGATTTGGTTGATAGAATTTGCGATCTACCCGACTCCATTCTAGGTGTTATTCTTTCTTTTCTTCCCACCAAGGAAGCTGTAGCGACCGTCCTTCTTTCAAAAAGATGGAAATTAATGTGGAGGACAGTCCATAATCTTGATTTCTGTCAAGAGGTTTGCCATAAAGACATAGATACGAAGTTCATAGAATTTGTTAACCGTGTTTTACATCTCCATGATGGTGGATTGCTAAATAAGTTTAGTTTGTACTGGAATTCTGATCGTATTTCATTCTCCCACACAAATTCATGGATCAACACTGCAATTACAAAAAATGTCCATAAGCTTTCTCTGCGTGGTTTTGGACCATATGATTTGCCTATAAGTGTTTTTAGTTGTGATTCACTTCGATCTTTGATGTTGACTAGCATGATTACTTCTGTTTCTGATACACTTGTGGTTTGTCTTCCAAGACTTGAAAGTCTCAAATTTGATCAAGTTCGTTTCAAGTCTGAAGAAGCTTGTGAAAAACTTATAAGTGGATGCCCGATTTTAAGTTATCTGCACCTCAATATTTTCAATGATGATTTCAATTGTATAATATCTTCGGCTTCTTTGAGACGCCTTAACATATCTTTCACAGAAAAAGCAGCTTGAAGTTAAACGCTTCTTCACTCGAGTACCTTAGGCTAGAAGGTGGTATACGTGAGATTTTTGTGGAAAAGAGTCTCAGCTCTCTGGTTGAAGTTGACTTCGATCTTATGGTGGATGATGATGATTTCTCGTACAATTCAATAGTTGAAGCAATTCGTGCTTTTGATTGTGCAAAAGTTCTAACTTTATCAACCGATGCTATAAAGGTAAGCTACTCTTTGCTTTAGGAACGTTTAATAAATTGTATCGCAATATTAGACTCTTCTATTTGTGAATTTAGTTGCCTTTTGTTGCCTGCACCGGATGAAAAGAATCATCATGGAACATGATAATTAGCTCATATGTTTTTTCCCCCCCTTTTATTCAAAATCTAAGGATAACAATGTATTTATACCAACATTTGATCTTGTTAGGTTCTCGAGTGTGCCGCAATCAGTCTGTCAACTGAGTTTAAGAGATTGGTGAAGTTGGTGGCCGTAACTTGTAGATCACTACAACATTTCATTCGCAACTCCGACAATTTAGAAGTTCTTATCGTTTATCAGGTTAGCTAAAAGTGTGGCTGTATTAACTATTAAACATTTACAAGTATGATAGTATAGTTCTTAGATGCGTTGTTTTTTTTTCTTCTTATGATGCCAGGATCTAGGTGAACGCTCTGATTACCACTCAAAGTGGATCGCTCTTGTAGAAGTTCCGAGATGCTTATCAAACAGCTTGAAAATGGTTCACTTTTATTACCATAAATGTTCGGAAGATGAGTGTGAAATGATACGGTTTATGTTAGAGCATGGAAGTGCACTTGAAGTTGTGGAAATATTTTTGGATGGAAACATAGGCGATGGAGACACAGATCTGCTTCAAGAGAGGTTTGAGTTGGCTCAAAAGATTTTGGAGTTCCCAAGGAAATCTCCGGTTTGTAAAGTCCGTATCTTCCAATGGTAGCTGTACTAATTCCCCCACACGGCCCGTGACATGGAGAACTTTCCCAAACATTTCCTTGTTGGGTTTAGCTCCAAATATTAACGTATATCTAAGGGTGAAAAGAAGTTGTATCTGCGACAATCCGGATATTGGCATTGTCAATTAGCAATTGAGCGTGAAGTTTCCACTAAAATTCAAGTTGTTCATCATGTTCTTATTTTTCACTCCGACTATCTTTTGCTTATCCACCAATGATGCCGTTGATTGAAATGCTAAAAAGAAATGTAGAGCTCTTTCACAAATAATCCATTATGGACGATTTATGTGCATTATGAGGATGTAATGCTTTATACCAAGAGGAGTATAATGTGAAGTCATCAGTACATGAGATGTCCTACGAGCCTAGCCTAAAGAGAAATATGTGAGTATTCCTTCAAAGATAAATTCGTTAAAAGAATATTTTAAACAAGCTTAGAATGGGGGATGATTTTATGGTTCATGAGGAGTAATCGATCTTCTGAGACAGATTGATCGATAGTTGTTGTCTATGTAGGAGGAGCTTTGGAAACGTATAGAGTATTTTTTATCATGTGTCATTTCTTTGTTTGATCCGTAGTTGATGAGTAATGTGCATTTTTCCCTCAAGGATTTCTCCAAGTCCTTTGCATTTTTTCCCTGAATAAACATTGTTGCACATTCACATGTCTTAATTTATATATCATTCTAGTATAAAAATTTAACATCGTGCCATGTAATGCACGGGTTTTTCCACTAGTTTGAATATATAGGGGAGATTTGAATATCTTAAAAATCAGAAAGAAAAAAAAAGTGGTATACATGAATGCGACACATTTACTCCACTCATGCCTTCTATGTCAATACGATTTGAAAAAGAAACTCATAACGACACACTCCATCAATGTAAGAATCACCAAATACTAAATGAATCAATTTCAAACCTTATTGTACTCGATTCAACAGCTCACGAGCTCGAAATTAAAGTACATGTGCAAATTATGTTTGAATAGCGTTTCATACTAATTTTATATTTCACAACTCTTATTTATGAGCTAAATTTGATACTTCGATGTTGTGTTTAAGAAATATCCTTTCAGGATCGAATTTGGCCTAGTGGTATAGACTCATTACACTATTTGATTAGAACTAAAGTTCGAATCTCATCAACGCCCTTAATGTAGTGAAAATACTCTTCCTCAGATTCGATTGATCGACAATAGCTAATGATGGGACGAAAAAAATCCAGAATTAATCTCCATGATTTTTCCGGTAAACAATAATGCAACAATGATTTGGTTTATAGAATTAGCGATCTACCCAACTCCATTCTAGGTGTTATTCTCGTCTTTCCTTCATCAAATTGTTACAATAAGAACTTCATCTCAAGAACTAACACATTCCATATTGGCGTGTTTCGAACGATGAGGTCGAGACACTAACAACTTCTATGTTTTCTCCGAAGTAGGAAAATTAACAAAGTCTACGGTCGCGAAAATTAAAGAAGCATCCGATAAGGTTTGGGTCCTATTTTTAAGCTAATGTTGTCTACGAATACCATGTTTATTGTGTTTGCTGCTGCACATGTTTAAAAGACAAATCACTCACCGTGTTTGTTTTAATTTCTTATTTTTTTTAACATATATTTACACTATCTATATATGTGTGTTTTTTCTCTTCCTTGCGTAGAATGCTCCCTTGAACGATGAAATTGAAAAAAGAATCAACAAGAAGCCCGTCATCTGCTTTGTGAAGCATCATGAGAAAACATTCTGAGGGTACTCAAATAAGGCATCTATTGTAAAATTGTACACTGAAGAAATTGCAGCATCAATTGCCCCTAAGACTACTGAATGTGGTTCTTCTTCTGATGGTGTGGATCATCACTTCCTTTCTCACAGCTAGGTGAAAAAGAGCAGAAGTTTTTCAGCCCAAAAACCAAGTTAGCTATTGAAGAAATTGCAAATGCATATGGAATCGTAGAGGCATCTTCTGCATCTTCTTCCAGTCCCAAAAGAAGTCTTTTATTGACTAATGTGTCTGCTGATAAACTCGATGTAATCCTGCTATCACCTTCTCCGACACCAACTAATGTGATCCACGATGATATTCCGGACCCTTTAGTCCCTATGAAGACTGTAGACCCGCTTGTGATTCGAGATGAGCCGATGACAAGGCTCCAAAAGAAGAAAGTTAGAGAGGCCTTGAATACTTTGGCCTTAGAAGCCCATTTGGAGCAAGAACTGCACAAGAAGACCGAAGATCAGCCCACTAAGTGCACCATTTATGCTATTGGACTTGACCAAGACATATTGGGCTTGAATGAATTATTTTAGTTATTGGAACTATTTTTATATTATTATGCATTGAGTTAGTTAATAAAGGTCTTATGGGCCTAAATGCAGAGTATGACCCATCAAAAAAGTTGTTTATACGCTAAGATATTGAGTCAAGTGTTTGTTTTTAAGAAATAAAAGATTTTAGCTTTATTGTAGTCAAGTTATGTCCACTAGGAAATAAAGTGACGAAAATTACAATGTAATTTATCCCACATGTTAATTACATTAGTTTCATAAATATCAGAAATATATAAGCGACTTGTTGGTTTTTTTACAAACAGTTTAATTTTGAGTGAAAATTTGATTTAGTCTATTGGCTTGTTTATCACTATGCGGTGAGGATCTCTTCAGAAAGCTCCATCCCTTAAAACTTATCGCATCGCGATTGAGCAAGCGTTCTTCGTAGTAAAGTTCCATCCCTTAAAACTTATCGCAGACGAGCAAGTCAGCGTTGTGGTGTTCTCGCCAACGTTTTTTAGATTGGATTATCTAAGATCATTGTTTGAGAAATCATGTCCATTGATTCCTTTATAAGGTCCTAGGGCAAATCTTCATTCCGGATTCATATCACCAACTGATCTTGAAACAACACCATCCACAAGTAACTACAACCCTTACACGGGTAGTTATGTTTCCGACTTTTGCTTTTTCGCCCAACAAATATCATATGTAGCGTAATCAAGATCTCGCGCTTCTTGAAAGTGCGTGCACGTAGTTTGTAGATTTGTAATAATTTTTGTAACGCATTTTATCGTTTTTGTAATATTAATAGATGGTTATGTCATTCGTACGCTTGTTTATATTTTCATCATAAGTCATACCATAACATTGTTATTGTTAAAGTTTATTATATCGATACACTATTGCAATAGCGATAAATTAAACATATGTATATTCCACATCTTTTAATCCTTTGAATACAATAATTCAATGGGCAGCCGTGTGTTGCCCGGCTTCATAGCGCTAGTTTTTGGATAAACAATGCCATGTTTTAGGTGAATGAAAAAGAGAAGGAAAAGAAAACCACACTGCCGGCTAAACTTCTGAAGGAGAGACCTCCCACGGCTGCGCCACCTTCTTCCCCAAACTGTTATCCGCCATCTTTCCCGTCGCTGTGAAATACAGCCACCCAATGGCTCCATCTCACTGAAATGCAGCTCTAAAAGCTGCCCCTGTCGTAGCCTCTGCCCCACGTCGTAAATCCTAAAATCATTTTCTGAAACTCTAAATCCACAAAGGCTTCGAATTCTCCCCTGCCTGCTGCGGCCCCGCTTCTACCCGTCACAAATCCGTCCTCTTTCCTCTAACGACACAAAGCCTCAATAAATCTGATTGCTTAGAATGAATCGTTCAGTGGCTGGTGCGTACCAATATTATTTGCTTCTGATTTTGATTAATATATTTATTCCTTTGGATATAGTAGATAATTCTTATGTGCTTAGCAATATAAAGAACAATTGTTATGTAATTGCATGACCAGTTTTGAGTAAAAGAAAAGACTTGTATGCCTGTATAGCTTAATTCGTTGAAATAGGTTTTGGTACAAATTTACTTTGACTGACTTCACTTATCAGCCTCACATTGTGCACCTTTCCATAGTATAAACCTTTAAGGTGTAGCAATACCTCTCTTTTATGTTTTTTTTTTTTTTGTTGAGGGGGGTGGGGGTCTGTTATTATTTAATACACTTGTTTTTTTGGCCTGTTATCTTGTAATACATTTGCATTTGTATTATGAAGATGCATTGTTTAAGAGGAGATACATATTGTTTTCTCCATGGTATAAAGATAACTTGACAGTATAACTTCATGTTAGTCAAACTTCTCTATTGTAATTAGATTTTGTTTGGAAAAATAGTTCCGATTTAATTGTTTGAGCTCTTGGTTGTCTCCGTTTGATGGTTTCTTTGACCTGCATACCATAAAAACCGGTGATTTGAGATTCAAAGTAACACAAGATTCTGCTCTCTAACAGGTAGCTGTGACCACTTGGTTCCTGTTCTGGTTTTGCACCACAGATATCTCCTCACCTTTCAAGAATTAGGGCGTGCAGGCTGCAACAATTGACGGAAATGCGGCAAAGCAGAGTTTATTTCCATTGTTGTTTAACCGGTGATTGTTCAACTAGTTCTCCTTAATTTCTTGGCAATATATATATATATATATATATATATATATATCTGTTTCGCATCCTTGATTTTCATTTGCAAGAGCCTGATAAACACTAGTTTAAGTTTTTCAAATTAGCCGTATCAGATTGGATTGATCGACGATAGCTAATGATGGGGCAAACAAAATACAGACGTAATCTCCCTGATTTCTCTGGTAAACAAGAAAGCAACAGTGGTTTGGTCGATAGAATTAGTGATCTACCCGACTCCATTCTAGGTGTTATTCTGTCTTTTCTTCCCACCAAGGAAGCTGTAGCGACTGGCCCTTCTTTCAAAAAGATGGAAATTCATGTGGAGGACTGTTCATAATCTTGATTTCTATCAAGAAGAAGAAGATATGAAGTTCGTAGAATTTGTTAATGGTGTTTTACGTCACCATGATGCTGCATTGCTAAATATGTTTAGTTTGGTCTGGAACTCTGATCTTATTTTTTCATCATCCCACACAAATCCATGGATCAGCACCGCAATTGCAAAAAATGTCCATAAGCTTTCTCTGTGGGGTATTGGACCATATGGTTTGCCTATAAGTGTTTTCAGTTGTGATTCACTACGATCTTTGAAGTTGTCTGGCAGGATTACTTTTGTTTCTGATACACTTGTCGTTTGCCTTCCAAGACTTGAAACTCTCAAATTTGATGAAGTTGAATTCGAGTCTGAAGCAGCTTGTGAAAAACTTATAAGCGGATGTCCAATGCTACAATATCTGCACCTTAAGCTTGAAAATGAAGATTTAAAGTGTGTAATATCTTCAGCTTCTTTGAGGCATCTTAAGATACGTTTCACATATAAAATCAGCTTGAAGTTAAACGCTTCTTCACTTGAGTACTTTAGGCTAACAGGTCGTATATTTGAGATTTTTGTGGAAAAGAGTCTCAGCTCTCTGGTTGAAGCTAAATTCAATATTCGCTTGGATGATGATAATGATTTCTCGTGACAATTCAATTGTTGAAGCAATTCGTGCTTTTGATTGTGCAAAAGTTCTAACTTTATCAACTGATGCTTTCCGGTAAGCTACTCTTTGCTTTAGGAACGTTAATGAATTGTATCACAATATTAGACTCTTATATTTGTGAATTTCGTCAACTTTTGTTGCCTGCACTGGATGAAGGAATCATCATGGCACATGATAATTAGCTTATATGTTTTTTTCCCCTCCTTTTGTTACTAAACAATGACATCATTCAAAATCTCAGGGTAACATTGTATATATACTAACGTCTGATATTCTTAGGCTCTTGAGTGTGCCACAATCAGTCTGTCAACCGAGTTCAAGAGATTGGTGAAGTTGCAGGCCACAACTTGTAGATCATTACAAAATTGTAGATCATTACAAGATTTCATTTGCAACTCAGATAATTTAGAGGTTCTTATCATTTATCAGGTTAGCTAAAAGTGTGAGTGTATTAAACGTTTACAAGTATGGCAGTATAGTTCTTAGATGCGTTTTTTTTCTTTTTCTTCCTGATGCCAGGATCTAGCTGAAAGATCTGATCACCACTCAAAGTGGACCACTCTTGTAGAAGTTCCGAGATGCTTGTCAAACAGCTTGAAAAAGGTTAAGATTTATTATCGTACATGTCCTGAAGATGAGTGTGAAATGATACAGTTTATGTTAGAGCATGGAAGTGCACTTGAAGATGTGAAAATATTTTGTGATGGATACATAACAAAGAGAGAGTTTGATTGGTTTCAAGATATGTTTAAGTTGGCTCAAAAGATTTTGGAGTTTCCTAGGAAATCTCCGGTTTGTAAAGTTCGTGTCTCCCGTTGGTAGTTGTGTACTAATGCCCGGGGCATGGATAACGTTCCCAAACATTAGCTCCAAATATTAATGTATTTCTAAGGGCGAAAAGACGTTGTCTGTCTCTGCTAGTCTTATTTGGTTTGTGAACTCGAGCAACTGAAAAAGAAAAAAAGACATAGTTTAAAGTTTATTATGTATTTTGAAATTGTTGGAGATTTATGATATTTATCTTTATAGTAAAGCTCTTTTATAGATCATTTTTCCCATCTGTTGTGTGGTATTATAAGATGCTTGTGGTGGTTTATTTCCAATCAGAAACTCCATCAATACTGACTTACATGTCTCTTGCACTTACAGAACCTACCTTCATTCAGACATCCAATGCCTGCATCAAGTAACCTGATGCTTTGTGTCCATAAGTCGATGATTCTTTGTCCTTTGTGTTGTAGACTCGGAGGATTGTTGGCTGCTGGAGAAATAAATAATCACAACACATTTTTACAATATTCACGATGATTAAATCAATACTAATCAATAGGTTATACGCAATGATTGAATGGATATAAAAATATGTTGTGATCATTTATCGGAGCCGTGTGAACAATGTTGTTTGTTGTGATCATCCTTTTTACTTGGAGAAAGAAAGTTGTGTGTAAAACATAGTTTTTTTTATTTCATGTTTGCACTTTCACCCTCAAATTACTACCTCTTTTTCATAAAAAGTGTTCGAATTTTACTATTCACGCAGATTAAGAAACTCAATTATTGTGTTGTATTTTAATAGTAATAGACATGTATATATAACCCCTATCTTATAATTAATGCTGGCTTTTGAACATAAAATGAACCTACAACAATAAATTGCTTTTCAAACTTTAAAGTAAACTATAACTTTATTTTTTTTTTTTTTGAAGAAAACTAAAAAATTATTTTAACAAAATAAAATGTCTACCTATTCTTTGAATTTCTTCCTCGACTTTTATCTTATCATATTTGTCTATAGTTAATTGCAATCACGGTTACATATTATTAATTATAGTAAGGTAATTATAGTAAGGGGCGGTTTCAAGAATTTAGTGATGCGGATCGGAAATTTGTCATATTTTACAATTATTAAGCGTAATGTTACATATTATAGTTCAATACGGGTCAATAGGGATCAATATATAAAAATAAGGGAGTCGGTACACATACAAAATATGTATACAAAAAAAAAAATTCACTGTAATATTTTTTTTAGCGGGTCGGGTGACCCATATATCAATACATGGAGCCGCTTATAGTTATCATAGATAAGTGTTTCTATATATCCGATTAATTAGTTTCAATCACTATTACATATTTATTAAATTATTTTGATAAAAAGTGGCTCTGTAAACATTTGCATAATAAGATTTCTTTATACCCGTTTCACGCAAGAATAATGAGTACATAATAACTAAAATATTTATTAATTTTACAATTTGAAAAAAAAATATTAGGGTGTTCTTCTTATGCTATATTAATGACATTTAATCCAAGATTTGCAAATCAATTTAGGGACGATAAATAGAACAAGACCAATACAAACTCAATCTTTATCTCACGGCGAAGTGATCAGCCGGATAAATGGACGGTGAATCACCGGTGGTTGTCGGTCGTTTCTTCAAAGTGCTTGTGCCTGGTTTCGAAACTAGTTTGGTAAGTCACAATTA
Organism: Gentiana macrophylla; assembly: GCA_026214975.1. Classification (NCBI taxonomy): domain Eukaryota; kingdom Viridiplantae; phylum Streptophyta; class Magnoliopsida; order Gentianales; family Gentianaceae; genus Gentiana; species Gentiana macrophylla. The sequence goes on from JAOBSW010000699.1 coordinate 16,940, forward strand.
TCTTGTAATTTTTCTATGTCGATCTAACCCGGCAGTGCATTGACATATATATATGATTAATTGTTTTCTCCGTAGAAACTACCTCCAGCATTGGTTAAGACGTTGGACAATGTGGATTTGAACTCAAAAAACTCGGTTCTGAAGAGTTGTAAAGGATCCTGGAAAGTTGACGTCAAGAAAAGTAGTAACGACGGGTCGCTCCACTTTTTCGGACAAGATTGGGAGACTTATGTCAAGGATCATGATCTGAAAGTTGGAGAATTTATTGTTTTCGAGCACGCCGGTCATTTGAAGTTTCATACTCTTGTGTTTGATGAAACTAACTGTCTTAAGGATTTTGATGATGTGGAGGATGAAGACGACAATAATAAAGACGATGTTTTATGCATTGAACATGTCCAAGAAATTGACGGTAGGTTTCTGGACATTCATTTTTTTTTTCCCGAAAATTGATATTTTTTTTAGTCTTTATTATTATTTTTTATTTTTGAAGGGAAGAGTCTTTATTTACATGTCAATTTTGAGTCAAATAATATCGACACTGGTGTAAGTACATACAACGTCTTCATCTCCTTTTAAATTTTCTTATTTCCTGTGAAATAGAATATGGTCCTTACATGTATAGAGAAATTTCTTTTATATATGAAAAATACTCTTCTCTCAAGTCAAAATAATCTTCTTTTCATTACATTCATGCAGGAGCTGGAGAAGAGGTACCTCCAAGTAGTTCCAAACAAAATGTGAATTCCCAATTTCAAAGGACTGTAACAAGCAGTAACTTAGATGGTTATATGGTCATCCACTTCTAAATGTTTTTTACATTAATACTTTTTGTTAAAGCAAACCGGGCGTCTGTCTTTACTGCCAACATACCAGACCTACACTGTCTGTCTTTTTAGAGGTCGGATCGGATGTACACATTCAATCTCTATAAAATCGAGTTTGAGACTTTGACGCGGTTTTTTTTTTTTCTTTCCTTTTTTTTCTTTTTTCTAGCATCTAATGACATTATTGATTGTGTTTGTGTTTGTGACTGGTAGAATATTCCAAAAGAATTTGCTGAATCAAATGGCATAAGTCGAGAAGGAATTCTTACATTGCGAAACGCTACCGACAATTCATGGCAAGCTAAACTTAATGTCTATACCGAATACAAAGGTAACGGAGCTTCCTACAGCCGAATTAGCGTCAAAGGTTTAGCTGAATTTTTTAAGGAAAATAAGCTTAAAGTTGGAGATACATGCATATTTGAAGTCGATCACTCTTCGGCAAATTCAAAACATGTAGTGATGAATGTATTATTCGTGAGAAAGGAGTAACAATTTATTTTTAAGTGTAAATGATTTTTTTCTAAATTTTTTTGTTGAAAGACATGTAAGGCAATAAGGGTTCTTAAATGTTACTGTATTTCATAATGGGTATTTACATAGGATTCTTGGTCAGGCCGGGGGTTGAAACCTTGATTAAATGCATAGCTTGAATTGCTGCCGAGACCTTGATTATCAAAAGAGCATTTATAGTTATACAAGGTAGCAATTAGCATAATGTACAAACGCATTGACACCGTCACACATGACACATAAATAGTTCAGTTTTAGACACGTATTGTTATAGGTTTAGTCATGCAGATAGTCACAGATTTGAAACATGCAAATCTTGATTAACATTTTGATACAAACGACAAGAAGAACCATAGATTACTCAAGAAGGAAAGACATCAGAGTGAGTTCTTGTCGTCATAAGCGTCATCACTTGTTAGAAATATTCAATACCATCATGGATCGAGTTGGAAAAATATATGTTCCTCGTCGAAAGATTGCTACTAACCAAGAGTTGCATATATGTTTTTGAGGATAGAACTATCTTCGGATGGAAGAGAAACAATGATCCGTAAAAAGTTTTTCATCTTCGTTCAATACGCAGATGTCTAAAGATGAGAACAACTCATTCATTCATTGTTTTTAATCTCTGCAATTTTTTTTCCTTTGTAAATGATACAATTTTACCGCAGATTAATATATGGGGCATTTGGGAAAAACGGGTCTTTGACCAAAAACTCACAGAAACGGTTTTGTCCAAATTTGAATTTTTTTCTTCCGTTTTTAGGTGTTTTTTAACCAAACTAAAACCCTATTTGGAAGGCACGCCAGTGATTTGGCGCCTTAAGATCGTGCAGCGTTGTGAAAAATGGGAGAAAATCATGGTCAAACTTCACTAAAATCCAAAACACCCTTTTTTTCCAAACTTTTTTTCCAAAACACCCTTCTTTACTCATTATCCCTTAATATATTGATCGCCAAAAAAAAAAAAACGAAAAAAAAACAAAATTGAAAACTTTATTATTTCACCTATGTCATGCTTTAGGTGGCGAAAAAAACACACAGCCGGCTAAATTGCTGAAGGAGAGACCTCTCACGGCTGTGGCCACCTTCTTCCCTAAAATGTTATCCGTCATCTTTCCCGTCGCTGTGAAATACAGCCACCCAATGACTCCATCTCACTGAAATGCAGCTCTAAAAGCTGCCCCTGCCGTAGCCTCTGCCCCACGTCGTAATTCCTAAATCATTTTGTCAAACTCTAATCCATAACCCCAAAGGCTTCGAGTTCTCCCCAGCCTGCTGCGCCCCAGCTTCTACCCGTCACAAATCCGACCTCTTTCCGTCGATTTTCTAACTACACTAAGCCTCAATAAAAGGTAATACATTTTCGATCCAATATGTTGCTTTGCATATATCTGATTGCTTAGAATGAATCGTTCCGTGGTTGGTGCGTACCAATGTTTAATGCTTCTGATTTTGATTAATATTTTTATTTTCTTTGGATATAGTCGATAATTCTTATGTGCTTTTGACTAAACGATAAAGACTTGTATGCCTGTATAGCTTAATTCGTTGAAATAGGTTTTGGTACAGATTTACTTTGACAGACTTCACTAATCAGCTTCACGTTGTGCACATTTCCACAGTATAAATTTTTAAGGTGTAGCTTGTGTTGTTAAATGAACGCAAGCTCGTGTTTGACTTCGTTAGTGTTTGAGATCGCTCGTTTGTTTAGCTTAATGAACCAAGCTTGAACAAGATATTAAACTTGTTTCCTAAACGAAATAACACGAGATTACTCGTAAACGTTCGTTTATGTTCGCGAACCTTCTTGTATAGATCTATAAACAAATGCACATCTAAGCCTAAGACATAAGATGTTGAGCCATTTGTTCATCTAATTGATACTCTACAGTAAGTCAGTAAGTTTATGAAATATTTATAGAGTTCTCCTAATGCTTTTGGTATTATGATGCTTGAATATTGTTTTTCGCTTTTTTATTTATGAATTAGAACAAGTTTTTTTTTATTTTTTTATACCTTAGTGAGCCAAACTTGAGCCTAGCTCGTGATGGAAGTAAAAAGTACGTGTATCAAGCCAAAATCGAACACAAGCTCAAACAATTTCTCCTTAAAAAGAGCCTAACGTGGACATAGATTTTTGATTCGTTTATTAAACAAACGATCGCTGACAAGCTCGTGAACTTAACGAACAACAAATTTTTTGTTCGTTTATTAAACGAATGAGCACGAACAATCTTGTGACCTAAACGAACACAAGCTTGAACAACATTTTCAGCTCTAAGTGTAGCAATACCTTTCTTCTTTGGTTCTGTTTTTTTGAGGGGGCAGGTGGGGTGGGGGGTCTGTTATTGTGTAATGCACTTTCTTTTTTGGGCTGTTATCTTGTACTCCCTCCGTCTCAAAATGTTTGGGACATTTTTAGTTACATTTAAAAGTCTAATTAATCCTTGGAATTTCGTTAATTGATGTAATATTATTAGAGTTATGATAAAGTGAAACTTAAAGTACATAAATGTAAAAGTATTAGATCATTTGATGAAATCGAAGGATTAATTAGACTTTTCGTAAGCGGTTGAAAAGTCAAACGTCCCAAACATTTTGAGACGGAGGGAGTAATACATTTGCATTTGTATTAACAAGATGCATCGTCAAAGAGGACATACATATTGTTTTTTCCATGGTAATATGGTATAAACCTTTGCAGTGATAACTTGACAGCATAACTTCATGTTAGTCAAACTTATCTATTGTAATTAGATTTTGTTTGGTAGAATAGTTCGATCTAATTGGCAATCTATAATAATTAGATTTTATTATAAGTCATTTTGATTGGTAAATTTTCTTAAATTCTTGTTTTGCGATTGAGACCAAGAAGTTGATATTAGTTTTGGTTGTTTCTGGTGTCATATTGGTTGATGGTTCATTCATCAAGGTTATGCTTGGTTCTGGAAGTCTTATCTGCATCTTCTGAACTTGGTTGGAGACTAAGTGTGCCCTCAAAATTATTTTTTGATCATCTGCCTCTGTTGATGCTGGTTATCTCTTGTGTTGGCTCTCTTCATCTGATTTGCTGTGTGGCTTGTCTAATACAGTTTTGATGTCGTGGCATGTCTAATTGCTGCGCACCTATTTTCTAATATCATGCAACTTTCCTTGTTCAAGTTCATTAGGGATGCGGCGTTTATGTTGCACCGCCAACAACAGAAGTTCTGGTTCATCAGCAATTAATCTCTCAAATTCAAGACTCCTGCAATCGCATCATAATTTATCTTGTGTATTCCTCGTTAACAGCGTTTCTTTCCACTCCGTTCCTCTTCGGCCTTCAAAAGTTGTTCTTATGATCCAAAGGTAATAAAATCGATATCAGGTACTTCTGGATTTTAGTGAGTGACTTACTTGAAGTGTTAATGAGCAGGTAGCTAATGGACTTGATTTTAGACCACATGGATTTTGTTGGAAGCGGAAGATTTTTCATGTTGATGCCATGGATGAGGTGATTTTATTTCATTCTTCTGTACTGCTGGTTTGACATATTGTGCTGTCTATATGTTCCATAAAACGCGTGTTAGTCATGTAGTTTGATTATTATTTTTCATATATGATAAATCAAAGTTTGTATGTAATTTGACGTGGTAAAAGGAATCAGAGTATCAATGGAATTCTTTTCATTCCCTTGTCTTTTATGGTATCAGAGCAGGAGTTCAAAACCTTCTCTGCCAACATTGCCTATCCATTTGTATTGTTCAAGTGTTGAGCCTCTTTATTGGCCTTGTGCTATTCATACGCCTCCGTGTACCTTATGTTGCTCGGGATTCTTCGCTGTAGGCCCACACTTGAGGGATCTTGTTGAAATCTATTGTGTTGAATATGTTAATTATCTACTACATCTCAACAACTTAAACTATTTGGACTGATGGTAATTGAACAGTATATATACAAGTTAAACAACTAGCAAATCTCCGTTCTTTTATAAATCTGTAGTAGATTTCTACCAAAAATAAAGAGATAAATACACAATTTACTCTCATAAATGTAAAATAACTATGATTTTAGGCTATTCCACCATTCCCATAGCCATGGAAGGATGTGCAAGTACTAGAATCCTTCAGGAAACTATTATGTATTAAACGCAGTGATAATAAGTTATTGAGAGGAAATAGTAATTTTTCCTTGCTTTAAAAATGAGGACTTCAGTCCCGTATATATAGTATTACAGAAAAAGAGTTCTAGCTAGTAAGAACTCTTAGCAAACTTTCTAGCAGCCTAATAACTACAGCTGTATTCTAACCCTCGTAACAAACTCAAGCTATCACAGTTATACTATATAAAAAACAAATTATCTTCTACATGTACTTGTGTTATTCTAGTTGCGATGTCCTCCAGTGTTTCTGTGTAAATATGACACTTGGTCTATCACTGTCAAATTCACCATCTCTAAGAATGCAGAATCTGAATTCACTCTGAGAGACTCTGTTGCTGTACAGGGTTCATTTGGTTTTTCTTCTTTTGATGATTGGGACAACAGTGATGCTGCCACTGATTATGTGTTCTCTTCAAGTGATGGTGATGAAAGTGATGGAGATATAACCTTACAACCAATAACAGATGTTGACTTGCCAACCACTTAAAGAGCATTTCCGTCTAGCTGATGAGTCAATTACAATCACAGCCCATAGATTTGCAGTGCTTGGCAGAGCCCAAAGGAAAAGAAAGTAATGAAGCTTTTGCAGAATCCTGTTTTTTGACCAAAATTCTAGTGAACATTTCTTACACATCTTGCTTGGTTCTAGATTGTGTGCTTCAAACTTTTGCATTATCCTCTTTCACAATTTTGTATAAAAATCACAATACCATTAAAAGACAGAAAGAACATGAAGTATAATATATCCTCTTTTAACAAAGGATTAGCATAGCATGCCTTCATTGAAAGACGTACAAAAAGTACAACTGTGATGATTCTGAAGTATTGGCTGTCGTATCTTTTTGAGTGAAGGAAAATGTCATCTACTGAGTTTTGTACTTTTTGTTGTAGGACAATATATGGGCTCCTAAACAACGTGGGGATTGCAGCTTTCTTGACAATGCTTCTCTTGCTTGTGGATTGTTGTGCTTGGAAAATTGTTAGATTGCCTTTAGCACCATTTTATCTTTTACGTCCGTTCTTAGTATCAACTGGTGTTGCCTCTATCATTGGCTATATCTGGGTCCCGTTGTTTCGTAGTTTGAAGCATAGATCGATTGTCAGGAAAGAAGGGCCTTCTCGACATTCTTATAAGAAAGTAACCCCTACTATGGGTGGGTTGTACTTTATTCCTGTTGGTATAGCTGTTGCTGTAGCCCATGTGGGATTTTCCTCTAATGAAGTTTTTGGAGCATCAGCAGTCACTCTGGCTTTTGCAGCAATTGGTCTCCTTGGTGACTTGACTAGTTTCATGAATAAGCGTAATGGCTATTCTTCTTGGATAAGAATCATCTTGGAGGTGAAGTTTGAGCTCTTGCTTGTCTCCGCTTGATGGTTTCTTTGATCTGCATACCATATAAAACCGGTGATTTGAGATTCAAAGTAACACAAGGTTCTGCTCTCTAACAGGTAGCTGTGACCACTTGGTTCCTGTTCTGGTTTTGTACCACAGATATCTCCTCACCTTACAGCATGTATAGCTTCTTATTCCTAACTTTATCAACTTTCTCTTGATGTAACTCACATAGTTCTCATATGATGACAAATTTGGATGCATGGTAATTTAGTACTTCTTGTTCAAAGCTAGTTCTGAATCAGATTTCTAAACTACAACCTTCTTTAACATTCTCGTATAAATGAAAATAATAGTTTACATAGAAGTTAGTTGGAGGCCCTATCTGGTGGGAAAGTTATTTTTGTGTTCTAAACATGTTGCCAGTCTAAATTTGTTTTCAAAGTCTTAAGCCTAATCTTGTTCAAGCTGTACAATATTAAATTAGTCACTGACTTTGTTGTTCGAATTTTGGAATCCATCCAATATTCAGCAAATGGAGGCCCTATCTGGTGGGAAAGTTATGTTTGTGTTCTAAACATTTTGCCAGTCTAAATTAGTTTGAACTATGCTATAATATCCCATTTTGTTTGAATTGATGCTTTCTTGTTCATTATAACCCTCTTCAGTATACTTAGAAATCATTTGTAGCATCATAAATCTTGATGTTGTTGTCAAGTAATCGTGCATTCTTCAACACAATTTCAGTTCTATCTAGTGTCTAATATGCATTTCTTGTGTCATGCAGGAAAATGGTTGTCCCATTACCTGCACCACTTGGGCTTGTTTGTTGTCGAAGCTTCTATTTGCTTTTGACTTCAATTTCTTTTCTTTCTATGGCTGATGGAGTTAGCTTAACTGACGGGCTAGATGGATTGGCTGGAGGAATTGCTGCACTGGCCTTTATTGGAATGTCGATTGTGGTCCTCCCAATATGCGCTGGTTAGTACATGTCACCAAAATTTTCTAGGTTTAGTTCTTTGTAGTTGTTTCATTTGGTTTTTATTTCCATGTGAAGTTCCACTCTCTGATCAGTATCCTTAGCATCTTGTCCTTTTTAGCTGGAAAAGTCCATAGGAAAATGAATAATTATGTTCTTATTTTGGGGAAATATGGGTTGATCTGATTGAGGCAATATAAATCCAGACATTGCAGTTTTTGGATCATCAATGGCTGGAGCTTGTGTTGGTTTTCTTTTTCAGAATCGCTACAAAGCTACTATATACATGGGTGACACCGGATCCTTGGCCTTAGGTGGGGCCTTAGCTTCCATGGCTGCTTGTACAGGAATGTTTTTCCCTTTACTCATTTCGTCTGGATTGTTTGTCCTTGAAGCATTATCAGTTGCTTTGCAGGTATCTATCTTATTGTAGTAGTAAAAGCAGAGTATTTGGGACTTTAATCCTTAACAGAAGATGACTGAATTCCATTATGTATCAGGTTTCCTTATCCAAAACGAACAAGTATTTCTGGGAAACAGACACGCGGATGCTTAGGATGGCAACTGTTCATCACTACCTGGAATGTCGTGGAATCAAAGAGCCAATAATAGTTGCTGGTGCCTATTTCATTTCAAGTTTACTGGTTTTATGTGCAGGTTATGTTGGCATTACTTCTGTATAACTTGGAGGATGTCAGTATCATCGTTCAACACCAGTTGGTTCCTCCTGGTCACGTGTCAGTTTTCGTTTCAACACTCCTTTTTGCTTCCGGTTCTTTGTATAGGCTTAAAACATGATTCAAACTTTTGATCTCAAAGAAGCACGGAAAACATACAACAATGAAGTACATGCCTCAGCTTATGCATCTCTGAGTATGAAAAGTTTGACTAGGTTTCAAAATTAGAACATGATAGGTACTAATTGTTGCACAGTCGAGGTTATACTAATTGTTCTGAATCGAGCAGAATATCATGTAAAAAAAATATGCTTTTACTCTCTTTGTTTTTGTTATAACTGCAGTCGAATTTAAATTAAATTGAAAACTTGTATTTTTTTTTTGAATTGTAGTTTTATAGATTGTTATGAAATCCTGATAATTGGGGACAGGTGGGTTGCTACCTGTTGATCAAAATGTATGTTTATTTATTCTTTTTCATTTTCGCACAGGTATCTCTAAGCAATTGCCTAAGATCAATCATCTGAAGTACTGCCGAGCACCATTAAAATATATACAATTTACTTAGATGCACTAAAATATTGAAAATAGGACAATTGTTATCACTCTCGATATAAAACATGACTCTTCGATGAAAACCAAGGTATGACTCATACGTTTAGGTTGGCTATTTGACTCTGGTCGGATTAAAGTTAAACGCCGACCGCCATCCCTTACTCTATCAAACTCGACTTTAGACTTCAATGGACAGTTAAACGCCCAGGATCGTCGTCCCTTACCCTATCAAGATTAACTTTTCTATTTCACCTTAAAGTTGATGGATGATATAAGTTATAGGTAAACTAAATGGTGTCAATTTCTACTATTGCCGTCCACTAGTTACCATGACTAACGAGATTTGGAAATTATAAATGCCAATAGAATTCCATTTTCATGACAAGCTCACAACTCAAATCGCATGAATTTAGTTGTTCGCTGCATCACTTGTCCTTTTAATATCAAAGATTCATTATATGATAAGAAATGTCAATACCATGATTTTTCTTTTTAATGGGTTAACTTAATCAAGATGATATCTCAACAATTTTTAACAAACTCAAACCGGATTCAATCACTCTTTTGGAGTGATTTCTTGACTCGATTAAGAAATATTTAGTTTGATTCGAATCATTTACGTGCATTCAAGCGACCACATGGTCCACATCTAGGAAACGGTGAACCGCGTAAAAATTGTCGTATGCATCATTTGAATTAGTGAAGGGGTAAGGATCAAGCCACGTAGACAACCAATTTTCTTACACTATTGGATTCTTTCGCTGTGCTAAAAACCACAACCAATCACCATCACGTGAATCAACCTACCCACCTAATTCTTTTCATATAAATAACATTTCAACATTTTAATTCGCGTTTACGTCAGCAGATTCATTCCAATTTTTGGCGAATTTTACAACACAAAAAAAAAAAAACTATGGCTTCGGATCTCTACGATAAACTTTGAGATCGATCATCCCCATTTCACTTTCTCCTTTGAAGGTATTTGATCGACTTCGTTTGTTTTTTTTTTTTTTTGTTCTGTCTTTGTTTTTTTGGTTTTTTTTTTTTTTTTTTTTTTTTTTGATGTTTCCTGAAATGTTTTGTGTCATCGGCCTGAGATTTCATTATTGTGCCAGATCTTACAATTTAGGCTATTGAATTTGTGATTGTGTTATATAATTTCACTATTTTGTATGACAAAATGCTGTGGGTCAAGGTCAATGCCAGATGGATTCAGGTTTTTGTAAACGGTGTTCATGAACTAAATTTATATGCGATTGTTTGAATCTTGTTGAATTTTATCTTTGAATGATTTATTTCTTACAATCATTTTATCAAAGCTGCTTGTGACGGAAATGATTCCTCTTTCTTATACAATTGATGCCTGTTAACTGTGTTCTAACGATATTGTTTATGTAAATCCTGGATAGGAAATATGTAATTAAGGTTTATCAGATCGGTAAATCCAAAGGAGTTTTGAGTTTGAACCTTCTTCTTCGTGGGCTTTTGTGGGTTGCAGGGTATATTTGGAGCTTTTGAGCTCTAAATATGGCCGGTGGATTTGGTGAATCGACGAGTAGAGTGCCTCCTAGCCAATCTTACTTTGGGAATAACAGTAATAGTGGCGATGCTGGTAATTTCGAGTGTAATATTTGCTTTGATTTAGCTCAGGACCCGATTATCACACTCTGTGGGCATCTTTTCTGCTGGCCTTGTCTTTATAAATGGCTACACATTCACTCACGTTCTCGGAATGTCCTGTTTGTAAGGCCCTTATTGAAGAGGAAAACTGGTTCCTTTGTATGGCAGAGGAAAGAACTCTACAGATCCGAGGTCAAAGTCAATTCGGGCTTGAAATACCTCGTCGACCTGCAGGTCAAAGACCGAGACTGCTCCACCACCACCACCACCGGATGCAAACGCTTTTGCTCATCAGGGCTTTGGATTCACGGGTGGTTTTGGAGGATTCGCTCCAATGGCTCATGCAAGATTCGGGAACTTCACATTATCAGCAGCATTTGGAGGGCTAATCCCATCATTATTCAACATCCAAGTGCATGGATTTCCTGATGCTACTATGTACGGGCAGCCGGTGGCTTTCCATATGGATACACAAATATGTTCCATGGAGGTGCACACGGTTTTCCTCAACGAGGCAGTCAGCAACAGCAGGCAGACTTCACTCTAAAGTTGATATTGTTGGTAATTGCTGTATTCGTGTTGCTCGCTCTAATGTGGAACTAGGTTATATTGTCTTGTCTTAGCAGCGCCTTTCGCTGACATATGTTCGAGTTGGTTTGTTCAGTCGGTGTATATTTGATGGCAGAATAAGATAATTCTGTCTATCTTTTTTTCTCTCTTTGTAGACTTAGAACCCTTTATGTGGTACCTCTCTTAGTACTTAATAATTCATCCATCCCTACTGTTGTTATGTAATCTTGTTCAGTACCACATATATGAATTGTAGTAACACTTGCCCTCAGTTCAAGATATCTCACTCAATGTTTATGTTTTCGTCTTATTGTTCAGTACCATTTTTTGTTGTTGTACATATTGAGCTTTTGGATGGAGCTCAAAGTCAAACCAGATGTTATTCTGCATCTTATATCATGTCACTGTCAAGAAGTTTACTTCACATTTTGAAAAAAGGGATTGAAATGTTTAGGGTTTTCGCACATATCTCTTGAAATGGTTGTTTTTAAGGTGACATGGTTAGTTCCTGGGGGTCAAGAAAGTATTGAGCTAGTTGCTAGTAGAAGAGCATTTGTGTGTCTTTTGGAATCACTGCTTCTATGTAAGAAGTTATGATACTATCTTCGTCCCGAAGTTCAACCGTTGGAAAGTTGAACTTCATGTATGAGGTTCGACTTTCCAGAGCTTGAATTTCCACATTCAAGTTCTGGAAAGTCGAACCTTACACCCGGTGTGTTACTATGGTAGTTGTCGTGTGATACCATTAAAAGCTACTAAACAAACGTGTTTAAACGGACACAGTTGCCAGATTTTAAGGCCTTATTTCATGTGATGTATGTACTAGATTTCGTTGGCATCTTTGCCTCCAAGGTTGTAGTAACCCAGCCGAAAACATAGTCACATGAAAAGCCTGAGCCTTTTGGTGGTGGTAGGTAGGTAGCTACTTATACAAATACAATAAATGAATAAAATAAAAAGATAAACTTTGGGGGCTTTTTATTTGTACCGCAACTATTCTACTCAGATCACTCTTCATCACAAGACTACAATAAGAGCACTCGCTTGAAAGTTTCTCGGTTCTAGAGTGACTTTCCCATCATTTATCATGTAGAATCGACTTTAGGAAAGTCTGTTCTTCCTCCAAAACGAGAAGTGTTTCTGATTCTTCGTTTCAAAACCGACTACAAGGCCTCGTTTCTACTACGATGCATAACTAGAATCACAAGACGGGTAGAATTGGTGAAGTGCTGAAAAAAAGCCCCAAAAGAAAATTCATGTACAAGAAACACAGTATGAACAGACAAAAATCTGATATAGTTCAATGAAAATGTCTAAAGAGAAAGATTCCAAATCAAACTGACCCCATATGTTGTCCAAATGCACCAACATGTGTTACTCCCAGACCCAAACCATTGTCTGCCACATGTTAGAGCATCTATTGGCCATTTATTTCTCTGTGCCGACACATTTTTAAAAGTGAATTATATGGTTTATATAATCAACTTTCAAATATCAATCATGACAATCAACATTTCGTAAACTATTCTGTCTGGAATCGACTTTCAAAACGTCGATAGTGTGGTGCGATAGGCATGTGGAATCGACTCGTTCATTGATCAATGATTCATTCAATACGAAAAGCATCAATATGCGATCCCTTTTAGAATACCAATGTACACGGAAAACAAAGAATCGTATTTACAGCCAAAATACAATCCGAATCTTCTTCTAACCTTAAATTCGCAGACTTTAAGGTAAAAACTCTATTGAAAAAAAAAAACTGTAACATGAAACTCAGTCAAAAAATTTAGTAAGGGAATGTCCCTGTCATGTGCATGTGGTCCAATGTCCTCTCTAAACCATATCGAACAACCGCCTGTTTTGCAGCCCTATAGCCATTTCCATAGATCGGTGATGTGTCTGACTCGATTTGGTGTTTGAAAAATTCTCCTAGCTTACTGTCGAATGGTGGCGACAGCCCTTTGGTTTGAAAACCGAGAAGCATATGATGATGAGGATGATGGAACGTTGTTTTGAGGGATTGATGATGATACCCCTTGTGATTCTAACCACATATGAGCAAGTACTTGGCAGATTCCTTCTTCTACGCCTTGAGTAAGGGTTCGATAACCTGGAAAACATACTTCTGTTTAGTACCACGTTCCATATGTAATATGTATTCAACACAGATATGCACTGATACTTAGGATACACATACACCTAGGGCAAGTTTGTAATTTTAAAAGTTGGATATAGGATTCGGATATGTGAAGTGAAGAACACCATGTCCAAAGTTCGGGTCCTTATATTATTTGATTATGTATGGTTTGGTCCATAGATCTTTATATATCGATGCACATTCCCTTATGCCCTTTGTACCCCTATCCTATATTTTTCAAGGCCAACACTTGGACCGTATAAATAGGGTGAAGACATAAATGTGAAGCCGTACGGTTTTTCTCATTGCAGGATACTGAAGAAAATATGCAGATGCATGATAAGCAACAAGATGTTTGATAAAATGTCAAAAAGAGAGCCAATCACCTCTTAGTCTCAGCCATGCATGCATCATTTCATGAGCTAGTATTGACCCAGTCAGTAACCTGCATTCAGAGAATTCTCTAGGCATAAATTGTCTATACAAAAAAAGACTGCCACAATATACTCAATAACCACCAATCTGGAAAAAAGAAAAGAAAAAGAAAAGTGTTGAATATTACCTAGGAAGACCATACAAAATCAGAATAGCTGTTACTTCACATCTACGAGTCAGTTTATATTGCTCGGTCCTCATGTCTACAGCTCGATTTCCTGTCCCTATCCTTGGTCGCTTTGAAACCTTAGATTTTCAGAAATATACACACCAGATTAACTTGAAACTTCATTGTATTTTCAGCTGACTATGATGCTTTGAAAAGAAACGAAAACCCAATATTCATACCGTGCTAACTGTTTGCTCCTCAGATAGACATAACCCTCTAGTCTCTGGCATGTGATGATGTCCCTGCAAATGAACACGCGCTGAAACAAGTTACCATCTTTTCCTTTATTTAATGGGTTTTTATTTGGGGTGGGGTGGGGTGGGGTGGGGGGTTAATTTGGAAGAAAAGAAAGTCCTTACATGCTTCTCTCCACCCAGAGCTTCATTTAGGGCTTGTCTCTCAACCAAAAGTAGTGGAACTTGTTGCTCCACTTTCATATTTAAACTCTCATAGAATTCTTGTATATCAATATAAAGTGGTTGACATTCATTTGTGCCCATTATAGCAGAGTCCAAGCACTCGAGGCAGAGCTTACGGCCATCATCAAGAGCAGCATATTGTATATCACGAGGCTGCTTGAAACAAGCGTATATATATAATGCCGAAGACGTGAAAAACTTACACATTTCATGTACACATAAGTACTGTTTAAAAAAAGTATTTAACGGGCCAACCTCAAGCCGCTCACAGCTACAACAACGATGAGTCCCGTCATGTTCATGAACAGGGCAGTATTTCTGGGACCAAAAGGATGTGCCCGATATTCAATGAAGCCAGATGAGTTAACTGGAATCTATCGTACCAAAGAACGTAGACAAAATGTTTCAATAAGAATGGAATATGTTAAGAATTTCAAGTCAAGGGGAAGAGAAGAGCAAAAGGGACCTGAAATGATATGAAGATAGAACTTTCTGCAAGTGAATAATATAGAAAATATATACTTACTAACTGTTTGCACACGTCACATTTCGGGTAGCAGTGTTCCCTGTAGCATGCTTTGTGGTGAGGATAGCTCTCATATGTCTAAAACTAGAGAAATTACAAAGAAGAAAAATGCAAAATTAGAGACAAGGACAACCTTAAGTTTCGCAAATCACAGGAGTCAGGGAAAACTTGATATCACCATTACTACAACAGAAGTAATAATGCACCTCGTTATCAGATATCGGTTGATTACATGCACGGCAGCGGAAGCATTCTGGATGCCAATCAGCTCCCATGCAACTCAAAAAACGTCCATGTACAATCTGAGTGTTACAACCAGCACATATCCTACCACATTAGACGGAAAACTAGATAAACTCAAGAGATGAAGAGAACAATCATATATATACTACAACTCTTTGAATGAAAAGATAGTTCCACATTTTCACCATGAAGCTCTTCGCTTTACCTGACACCCGCTGACCACGAGAATGGCATAGGTTGTTGATACATGTTTCCACCTCCATGTCCATGTCCATATCCATGTCCATGCCCATGCCCAAGCCCATGCCCATGCCCATTTCCATGTCCATGTCCATGTCCATGTCCATGTCCATGTCCATTTCCATTTCCAAGTCCATGTTCGTGTCCATTCACAGTGTCAATACTTTTGCCATTTGACGGTGGAGATTGACAGATCAGACTCTCCTGGAGAGCTATGGCAAGCTGTTCGTCTTCATTTACTTGAGAATCAAGTCTATTCAAGTCAGATACACTTGTCTGAGTATATTAGCATGTAAAAATGAAAGGATACAAAAATAACAAATGAATGCCAAATAGTAATTAGAAACCACTGTCTACAGATCATAAAAACGGAACATTACAAGGAAAAATTGTCCTAACGTCAGAGAATTACAAGAAACACAGGCTTCAGTGGCACATCCACCGAGCACTTGGACAGATACTTTATTTTGTTCAGGTTTGAAAATTTGAGTTTTTTTAAACAGAAAACTATACATAATGAAGTAAATATACAAATCGTCACAAAATCCCCATGAAATTAGACATATTACTAGAAAGATAGATTACTTACCCACCAATTTTTTCCCTTCTTGTTCTGCTTGTACGAGGGACAATGCAATAGCACGGTCTATATCTTCCGTTTCTCCAAAAGCATCCTACACAACAATGTTCCAATAAAAAAAAAAGCAATGAAGACGTAATAAATGTCATAGTAAAGTGAACTATAAAACTGGAATATGTTCTTTCATCAGATGTCTAATTGTCATCCAACATATACCAAAAAAAAAAAAAAAGGATATATCTACTTGATACTTACGTATGAATTATAAGGATGGTCACCCCCTGAGTCTGCTCCGTTTCTTTTATCATATCGCCCTTCAACGACTTTATGCTTTGAACTGTTGAAAATCTTGCTTAACCAACCCATTATGAAAAACTGTATTCACTATTCAGTCATGGTGAATCATACTTTTAGCTTTAGTATAATACTATAATCACATACACAAACACATTAACCGACATGTTCAAAGCAAGAAATACAACTTAAAGAACCCCAACCCCCACTCAAAGAATGAATGAACAGGAAAAAAGCAAACATGTGTGAGAACTTCTAACGATGGCTTCTTATAATATCGAGCGAATATTACAAAAGTTTGGACTATTGCAGGCATATACTTTTTAAAAAAGTAATCTTTTGAATCAAAAACCATACCCACATGGGGAAGCTGCACTAAAAGTTCTGTGGTTCCGTTAATACGCATGCACTTGTAAAGGAAGAGACATATATAAACATAGCCATTAAAAAGGTTAACCATATGTTAATGCTTATTTTGACTGAACTAGCAAGAGATTATACAATAGTATTTAGCTTACGAAATTCACAAAAAAGCACGTAGCACAACACACCGGTGCATCCTTATAAGATGAATGTATTTCAAACCCAAAAACTTCGTAAGAAACTCAGCTAAAAGCAATGCAAACTATCTGCATAGCATTGGTGTTTGCACTTTCTTCATTAAAGCACCAGAATCAATTTCACTAAAAGGGCTATGTCTAATTCAACCACGACGCTTTAGCGGTACCACGGTGTTTTTACTATGCAACAACACTGGTCACAATCAACCGGTCTAAAGTTGATTTTCAGCTCTAAATATTGACTGTGAATTCAATTGTCAATGTAGTGCCACAATGGTAGATTTTCCATGTTGTCATACAAGGGCAAATACAAAACTTAAAAAACTAACCACAAACTTAAGGCATGAACCCTAAATTCCACTAGCCATACAGTCTATAGTTCATAAGAAAACGAGCTCAGCTAAATTATAACTATTTTCAATACATAAACCTCATAGTTAATGATTATAAGGCCAACTTAGTAAACTAATGCCATGGAACCTTTTCTTGAAATAAAAAGGAAACCATATTATACAAGAGATAGAATATTTATACTCATTGCACCTATATAGAATATACTAAAACTTCAAAGTCCAAACGAGATATTCACCTGAAACAGACTAAGGAGAAGCAGAACAAAAAACAACCCAGATCAAGGAAGAATCGAATAAATTCATATTATCTCCATTGATGAAGCCCAAACTCTCTGCTATTCAAACCAGCATTCATATAACAATCAAGCTTTTCAAGAAACAATCTTTGAATATCTTTTGCTTATTCCGCAAAATAAACAAAGGCAATTGAAGCTATTAAGATGTACAAATGGAAAAGAATGATCAAGTTAAATGTGAACAAAATTTAGTCAAACAAAGGCAAAAGGTGCGAAATCTTGGAAGGGTTTGACAAAAAAAAAATAAAAAAAATTAAAGAAATAAAAAAAGCATTATGCCCGGAATGATTTTCCTGGACTTTTGGATGGTATGGTTGAAGATGTGGGACCTGTTTCTTCACAATGCCAAAAGGAGCTGAAAGCAAATGTTCTGAACCGGATTGAAATTGAAAACCGTTTGGATCGTGATATAATTGGTCCATTCGGTTTAAGCTGATGGTTGGATCGTAAGACTTTAATAACATAACAAATGAAGAAAATTTATATGAAAAATTTAACTTGTCAAACCCTCAAAAAGAATAACTTGTTAATAATTCATATCCTCACAAGAACATAATTGCAAAAAAAAAAAAAAAAAACACAACTGCAAACAACTGCAAATTTTTTTGGTTGAAAACGATCTTTTATTTCATACTTCAAAACCGCGATTATTACAAAAGAAAAGCGATTACAACGCAATTATGGCCTTTTATTACTCTCCTTCTAAGCCCCAAGTCTACGAACATAACCGCAAATTTATAATAATAACAATAATGAAAATCTTCAATTGATCCAAGTCTGGGAAGACTTGAAATTGACGGAGAGAAACAAAAAATAACTATCATACCTTTCCAAAGAAGTTTTCAAGATGCAGTTGTAACTCGTAAATGATTTTGTGCTTTCAAAGGGTCGCACAACGAATCTCTTTTGAAATTATAATAATTTGAGCGTAGAATCTTACGGTCTCTGTGGATGAATGCAAGATCAAAAGAGGGATTGTTTAAATGCATAAAAATGTAATTAACAATTAAGGGTTCAGAGAACCTCACCACCACCTCGGACACATCGACAGACTTTTACAATCCATAGTGTGAGCCGATGTGTCATCGTTGTGATTGATCGGGGTAAGCACAAAAAAAAAAAAAATGAAAACCAACCCGTTCCTAACCAAAGAAAACAAAAGTAGTTGAAACCAAACGATTTGGTTTGGTTTAAACCAAACCGAATTTATTGGTCTAGTTTTATTGTTTCAAATTATCTCTAAGCCAACCCCAACGAATTACACTTTAAAACTATGCCGTTTGTAGATAAGGCCGTAAATATTACTTTCTTCGTTTCTATTTAATTGAATAAGTTGACAAAATCATGTAAATAAAGAACATGAGAAGGGTTGGAAGACTGCTTGAGAATAATCCGTACAAGCACGATACTATTTACATATGGAGATATCTTTTCCGAGAAATTGTGCAGAGGCACAGACTGCAAGCAAGAATCACGAAGCTTTCACCAAGGTGACCGATCATGTCCCCCAAATATGATCTTCATATCGGAAGCTATCCGCCGAGCACAAGAACTTAGATTAGTCTGGAGTTGATCTATACTATGTTTTTTTTTTTTACTAGCTATAGCCTACTATTTTTTTACACTTTTTTGAAACCTTTTGTACAGCGTTAAATTTTAATAAAATATCTGGTTTGAAACAAAAGAAAAAAAAGAACATGAGTATTTGTTTATCTTTAAGGATAAAGATACCAAGTATATAATTAATTAATGCATTCTCATTTTTAACGTCTTAACATACAATATTATAGCTTCCCAAATTTGTTTCAAACTATAGTAGAAGGATATATATGGAAAAGATCCTCTCCAATTCACTAGACGGCAATTGCAAAAAATCCTATAAAACGACGTTGTTTTAAGTGTTCTTTTTTTTGTATTTGATCGTCAAATGCATTTGGGGGACCAAGGTCTGCATATATATATATGTATGTCTATATATATATATATATATATATATAGACAATTATCATGCACTGTATAAAATTATTGATGTTCATGTACAGGCTATAATATTGTCTATTAGAGAGAGCTACCGAAAAAGATGTCACGTCTCTCATCTAATATGACATTTACAATTGCATAAATTATACAAAAATACAAACTTTAATTGTATAACTTGTAAATATATAAGTCCTAGCTAATATATATATCAATGGGATGTATGACTAGTTCTTGACGGTCAAGCAAAGATGCGCCTTAACAGGTTTATGATCAGAGCTTCGAATACTGTCCATTGATTCATAACAATGCAGAGATGCATCTATTCTCTTTTGATCTTCAATCTTGAATAATATTCTATCTGTCCATGATGGTACTCTTACCTGCATATATATATAATTGCATGCCCAAAATTATATATACTGTCAAAAATTAATTTATATCTGACAAATTTTCGACTCGTATACGTACTAAAGTCGTGTACGTCCATGTATGGTATAATTAATCGTTAATAGTATTTGAGGTTATATAAGAACATGTATAATATCATTTTATTACTCTAGTTGAATGTTTATTGTATGTAATTAATACCTTGTGACTTGTATCGTAAAAGCTGCTTCCTTTGTTGTATTTATAAGTGGGTTTAAAAGCTAAATTGCCTTCACAATACCCCTTAAATACGTTTCCTCTTTCTGCCTCTTGTAATAGTTGATCTTTTTCCATTAGCAACTGCATGCATAATGACCTCAAATTGATGAATACACGATATAGAACTCATAAATGCCATGATCATAATCACGATATCGTGGGTTCACGATATACACGGTACATATATTACTTGGTCATGATGTATGATTCATTGATCTAATCATATATATAATGAATGTCGTGACAAAGTGTATTGTGTGTGTGCCGTAAAAAAAGTGTATTAATTTGTCTCAATTGTTGTAGTGTTCTAGAACTCAGCCCAAACAGCGTTATTTGAACCATAATGGATCCGATAAATATTTAATTTCATCATCCTAGCTCACTTGCCTAATATGACTAACCTAGGTGAAATTTTAAAATACAGACGTTGTAGGAAGGTTATACCAAATGAGATATTTTACAACCACTCATTTCTAACATCTCATACACGATAAAAGTGTATTATGTGAAAGAGAATAAAAATGAGAGGCTCTAATGTATGCCACTTGGTTTAACATTCCTACCACCGTTGCACCATAAAATATCTCCCTAGAGTATCTAACCAAAAGTATCAATTAAATTCATTATGTCTCAACCTTGTATCCTTTTTTATTTTTTCTCTCACAATAGTGGACATTACATTCTCTTCCTCCCAAAGAACATGGTAGCTCGTCAGGACCCTACCAGATTATTCTAGAAGTGCCGGCCTCCGGCCTCCCCACAACCCCGCTCTGCCTCTCATTGTACGATGCTTAGTTTCATCTAATAGTCAATTCTAATACAGTAATACCAAACGTAACGCCCCAGAACTCAAGTCTAACGGCGTTATTAGACTCATTATGGTTCAAGTAGCTAGGGCCGCTAGACCAGTCACCAGACAATAACAAAGAAAACTAACTTACCTCATGAAGGTTGTCATGAATCAAATCCCTGGCAGGAAAAGTATTGATCCCTTCAAGCCTATAGTTGAGATCACCTAACCAAATAGTGACTTGGGCATGTTTAGCATATGGTGGGTTCCATTTCTCTGAGAATAGTGAGTGTGATATGTGTTTGCACTGATCATTTCTTTCTTCCACATTCCTAGCATGAGCTGCATATACATACAAAATACTGTATATTTTAGTTGTATATATAAAATATTATTAATGTGATATATATATATATATAGGGGGGTAAAGTAGACATTAATACCAGCTAGATGGCAAGAGATAAGTTGGATAGGGATCCCTTTGTAAGTAATAAAAATAGCAACAGCTCCTTTTCTTCTTCCAATTAATCCTCCTAATCCTCCAACTGATTGTTTATCCACTTTTAGTTCTGCATATTATATTATACATAAAACACACACAGAAAGAAAAGAAAAAAAAAAAAAAAAAAAAATATATATATATATATATATATATATATATATATATATATATATATATATATGTCAGATTGAATGAATCCCCTATGAAATCGATCTTGACTTGACTTAATTACCGTAATCGGATTGATATTATAATGTCACAACATGACTAAGCTTGATGGCTAATATTGGAACACTTGCGGTGTTTGCAGCGACAAATCCACAAAAAAATTCTCACTGAAGCACCGGCCGGAATAAGAATGATGATCCATCAAAGCTACCAATAGTATTTTTTGCCAAAACAAATATATATATATATATATATATATGGTGTACAATACCGTA
This sequence comes from Gentiana macrophylla, assembly GCA_026214975.1. NCBI lineage: Eukaryota > Viridiplantae > Streptophyta > Magnoliopsida > Gentianales > Gentianaceae > Gentiana > Gentiana macrophylla. The sequence continues at coordinate 38,776 of JAOBSW010000699.1, forward strand.
AGTGTGACAGTTGTGACGAAACAATGACACAACACTTTATATCCACAATTATGACGGATATATATATATGTCTTCATCAATGGATCTTACATTATGATTAATAATATAAAAATGTAGGGCACGTGTTAATTAACTACTGGTTATTTTTAGCACAACCGTTTTAACGGTAACATTCTTTCTTCTTTCTGACAATATAATTACTTATTAAAGAAGAAGATAAGGGTAAAAGAAATGAATGGATGGAATTAAGTTGGAAAACTCACCTCCAACAAACTGCTCTGAGTCTTTAGGTCCAAATACATATAGCTGCAGAGATTGCATTATGGCTTTTCCCAGCAGGCTTCATTTAAAATTTAAAAAAAAAAATTGAACAAAATAAAACTTCAAAATTGATCAAGCAAAAAAAATTGAAGTAATTAAGAGTCATAAATTGTAAAATATTATATAAAAATAACTTACATATGAGTATTAACTAAAGCAGACTCCAAAACATGGGATATCTTTCTAGATGGAGCTTCTTGCAAACCAATCACAAGAAGATCATACTTCATATCTCCTCCAACTAACTTTTCTATATCTTCATCAACAACCTTCAACACATAATATTAGTTTAGCAACCGAACGAGGTCGATTCTTTGAGTCAAGAATCAACTGGTGTATAGTCAATTTTTGAGCTAAGAATCGAGTACGTGATGCCCAAATTAATGTAAGTTTAAACAACCGAATGTCGATCCCTGATTCAGTAATCGAATTTTGAAAGATTGTGTGGTGTGTGCTGTGTGCGAGTAGTCTAGTGTCTCGCTAAAAACGCGGTGATGCAAATAAAGTATCATATAATTAATCAAACCAAGAGATTTCTGTAAAGACTAAAGAGTACATCGATTTTCTCGAGATAGAGAATTTTCGGTTTTTCTTACCTGGCCGTTCATATTCCAAGTAACAATACGAAGATAAATGTCTGAATCGCATGAAAACTCGCAGCCATGTTCAGTGGAGACCGTCTTTATACCCCGGTGACTCACGCTGCCGGAAACCACTCTCCGCAACGCCGTCATGGGTTTTTTAGTGCCAAGTTTTCTTGTGAAGAAAGTTGCACATGATAGCCCTTCTTGATTTTGGTTTTTATCTTCATCTCTCCCCTTTGGGAACTTCATGCAACAACAAGCTTTTGTTGGCATGGAAAATTTCATATTTTTTATCAACATATTGACACAGATTAAATAAGGATAATTTTTAGGATAAAAAATAATCTGGGAATTTTTTTTTTTTTTTTGAATAATAGATGTATGTGAATTAAGATGGAAATATACCAGCATATATATATAGAGACACACTTGTATAAATGATCACGTGTAGGAATACACGTGTACAAGGTTAGGCTGGGAAACATTTAAATAACAAAGTATAAAAGTCAAGACGTTGAAATTACTGAATTAGGGCTTTAAAAGTTCACAAGTTGAAGATGCAAAAGTACTCTTTGCTTCAAGTCGTGGCAACATATGACTTAAAAAGTTTGGTTCAATATGTGAAAGTATCCATTAATCATAAAAGTCAAAACGCTATATATCATTAGTTAGGTAATATTTCTTCAATCATTTGCATATATACCGTAATTGGTAATGGTACGGTTACGCTCATTCAGCCATAACGAACGATATAATCTATTTCTTTTATTGATGAATCTATATTATGATTAATAGGTTATAAGTCATACACAAGTATAACAAACGTGCAGGACCATGCCAATATTAAGTTTCTACCTCGAATCAAATATATGTTGCTTGGACTATGGTTCATAAATGTTTGTCAAGCACGCATTGAGTCTGAGACCTACTCGATCATGGCCTCGAGGAGGCTCAAGATAGATGGACGAGTCCATGACAAGCTTGTGACATGTCTGAGGTTTCAAATGGTTTATGTGTATGACCGTTGAGTCTGTTGGCAGAAGCAACACGTGCATCTATTATGGTCTGATCACCTTGTTTGAGTCTTTCAAAGAGGAAGCATTCTTGTTTAAATGCCAACTTTTTTATGTTCTAAAATAAGTGTTTTGTGAAACTTAAGTACATCATTTAATAGCTTTGTATATTTACATCATTTACGACAAAACATTGTAACATTAATAAATATGCATTAATACTTTAAAAATACTATCTCCATCCCAAAATGTAAGTCCTTTTAGCTTTTTAGCTTTGTCCCAAAATGTAAGTCCATTTACAAAACCAATAAAGCATTTATTACATCTTTCTCCCTCTACCTCTCATTAATTATATACTCAACCACTTTTTATTATTTTGCATTAATACCAATGAAATGTTATTTTAGTCTTTTTAATCAAAATTAATGACAAATAACAAATTTAACCAACTTTTTTAATATGTGTGAAAAGGCCTAAAAGGACTTAAATTTTGGGATGAAGGTAGTATAAAGGTAAAAATCGCTTTGATAAAAAAATACCAAAGACCCAAAAGACATAAAACTGACTTATTGGACTTATAATGACATAAAGAATCTGTTTGATTTAAGTATGACACAAATTAGATAGACTAAATATTTCTTAATAAAAAAAAGAAAAAAATAATAATAATAAAGGTGGAGAAGTACGCTGTGCCTGTGATGTATGTTTTTTTTTTTTTTTTTCTTTTCAGGCTGTTCAGGTTGTGATTTTTTTTATTTTTTTTATTTTTTTATTTTTTTTTCTTTTCAGGCTGTGCCTGTGATGTTTGTTTGTTTTTTTTTTGTTTTTTTTTTAACCGATGTATTGACCATCCCATCGCGATACAACGACCACCCCGATACATCGAATTACAAAGAATTCAATGACCACCGCGACGCATTGACCACCCCGATGCATTGACCACATCGATGCAATGACCATCCTGATACATTGACCACCGCGACGCCCGATGCGATGACCATCGCGATGCAGAGACACCGCGATGAAGTGACACCGCGATGTAGAAACACGGCAATAAAGCGACACCGTGATGCAGAGACACGGCAATGAAGTGACACCGCGATGCAGTGACCACCCCCGATGCAGAGACACTGTGATGCAGAGACGCCGTATTGCAGAGACACCTCGATGAAGTGGTACAATGACGTAGTGACCACCCGCGATGCGCAGACGCCAATGAAGTGACACCACGATGCATTGACCACGCCAGATCCATTGACCACCTCGATAGCGCTTACCACCTCCCGACGCAGACACCACGATCGCAGTTGACCACCCAGATGACGCAGAGACATCACGATGTAAGTGACCACCCCGACGCACGAGAGACATCACGATTTTACAACATTTGACGATGCAGAGACATCACGAATAAGAGACACCGCGATGCAGAGACACAACGATGAAGTGACACCGCATTGCAGAGACACCACGATGAAGTGACACCACAATGTAGTAGTAGCCGCCGATTGCGCAGACATCGCGATGTTATAACATTTGATGATGCAGAGACACCGCAATGCAGAGACACCGCATTACAGAGACACCACGATGAAATGACACCGCAATGCAGAGACACTACGATGCAGAGACACCGCGATGAAGTGACAACGCGATGCAAAGACACCGCGATGAAGTGACACCGCATTGCAAAGACACCGCGATGAAGTGACACCGCGATAAGTGACACCGCGAACGCGCAGACACCGCGACGCGCTGACACCACGATGAAGTGACACCGCGATCGCGCTGACCACCCCGATGCGCAGACACCCCGTCATGCGCAGACACCGCGATGAAGTGACACCGCATTGCAGAGACACCGCGATGCAGAGACACCGTGATGAAGTGACACCGCGATGCAGAGACACCACGATGCAGAGACACCTTATTGTATCGGTGTATGCAATGACGTCTTATTGTATCGATTTATTCAGTGACGTCTTATTGTATCGATTTATGTAGTGACATCAATGTCACTTCATTAGTTGTCTAATATATGCAGTGACATCTGCAGTGACATCAATGTCACTTCATTAGTTGTCTAATGTATGCAGTGACATCTGCAGTGACATCAATGTCACTTCATTAATTATATCAATTTGGCTTGTTTGACAACGGATAAACTCTAATGGCGTGTTTGGATTGCGGTAATGGAATGGAATGAAATGTTTTTTTCATTACATTATATCAATTTGGCTTCTTTGGCAACGGAGGAATGGAATATGATTTCATTCCAACGGAATGAAAATGCATGATTTTCATTCCATCCAAAATTCAATGGAATAGGCGAAATGGAATGAAAAAAATAACCATTAAGAGCCTGATTTTCGCGTTATGTTTGGGCTTGATCGGTAAAAAAACTCTTAAGGCCTGTGTTTTTATTTTGCTTGTGCTTTATTGTTGTCTGGTTTTACATCTTATGTTGGTTCTCTTTATATAGGGACAGTCCGGGGTAGGGGGAATGAATGGATTAAAGTGTATTTAAAGTGTATCTTCATCAACATGAGTGAATGAATGGATTAGTTTTGGCTATCAACTTACACACAAACACACAAAAATTTGCACCATGGAACTCATGTTAAGGGTTATTTTATACGATTTCTAATGATATATTTTATAATGATTTCCTCCACATTTATATAATTTGCATAGAAAATGAGCTTTTAATCGATTTATTGAGCAAGTGAGGTTTTAAACGGTTTAATTGCAAAAGTGGTTGATTTATGTGTATGTATATATATGTATACATATACTATACTGTTAAAATTGTTGTTGTCAGAAATACTCGTGGTTCGTTTCTTTGTGTTCAGGTAAAAAAGATAAGAATTACTGCGGAGACGGAACTAAAGACTGAATCACGAGACGAGAGTTTTGCCTGACTGAAGCAAGAAAAATCTAAGAGGGGACAAAGAGAATATTTGGGAGACAAAGAGATTATTTGGGAGACAAAGAGGATATTTGATGAAGAAGGCACGTTTTGGAGTCCTAAAATACGGATTTTGAAGGATGGAAGAATATGCCACAAGCTTACAAGATCAACGGATCATTTTTCCAACGCACTTCTACCGTAACCTGTTTTTCGATGGAAATTTGACCCGACTTAGAGGCATTTTCAGGGGACGAGGTCTTGATGAAAGTTGTAGATACTAAAATGAGCTTTCCAACGCATTTTGAATCACGCCAATCGGAGGTCTACAACTCAAGTTATGATTTTTTTTTCCCGAACAGCTCAATTATGGACGAGTTGGATTTAATTCCTCAAAATATCAGATGTTACTTGCAGAATGATTCCTCCCCAACAAACTTTGGTGACTCACCACCCCTACCCACCATCTCCTACCCACCATATCCCAACAAACTCCAAGCCTAGCTAACAAACTCCCAAACCTTCCCAACAAACTCCAAGCCCAACTCCTAGCCTCCTCAAACGACACCTCTCCTTATACACCTCCCTTATATAATATCTCTCATGGAGAGAACAAAAAAAACAACATAAGACATTACACATATTCTTGACTCTTGAGAGCAGCAGCCGACTTTGGAGCTTGAAGGCGGTCACCCGAGCCTTGTGCTCAGGTGATCCAAGTTAGATTAGGTTATTATTATTATTTTTTTTTGTTTTTCGCTTCTTCTATGATGAATAACATTTGAGGCAGCCATGATCGAGCTATGTGAAGTTTTTCCAACTGCAACTTTTATTTCTTTTCATGGATGATCTTGTAAGTTTTGTTTTGAATTGTTTCTTTTCTATGTTTATACGTATCTTGCATATAAATCGAGAGATGATTGCATGATTTGATACTACCGTATGACGAGAGTCGGTGTAGACTAGATCACCAGAGAAAGACTAGATCTTTAACCTATACATAACTAGAGTTCAGAGGTTAAATATCTAGGTTTACTTAGAGAGCCACAATTTGATTAATTCGTTGCAAGATTATCTTAGATTGAAATTGAGGGATATCACCGTTACCGGAAAGATGGGATTTTTCATGTGTTTATTTCATTACGTTGTTCTTGTTTTCTTTCATGTTTTGTATGCCGTATGTTAATCGAATTTAGATAACGAGAGTTGATAGATTCGTTAGATTGCCATGAGAGAGATTAGCAATAATTATCCCAACAAACGAGAGGCTGAGGGGTAATGTTGTTAGATTAGGATTTCATCCGTATCTTTGATTTGTATCGATATTAGTTAAGACCGGGAGGTAAACTAATTAAGGCGTGATAAATCGAGAGAGGAAACGCTTTAGATAAGATAATAATCCAAGATAACTTGTGAATGAATGTTTGTCTATCTTATTTCTTTCGGTGGGGTGATGGTTGTTGGAAATTGGTTGATCATTGTTTGTTCATGTTTGTTCAGTGTTAGTTAGTTTTACCGTTTTCCTAGATGTAGTTTTATTTATGTTTGTCCGCAATTATCTTTCCTGGCTTTGGACTGACAATCCTCTGTCCAGTTTATTTTTTTGTTTTAGTTTTCGAGTTAGAAGAATTAATCGAACTAGATTTAACAGCCCGATTCTCTGTGGGATCGACCTCGTACTCCAAACGCACTACCTACGATTGACCCGATCCAATGTCGGTTAAAAAGTGAGTTTTGCATTAGGTTTTCGAGTTTTATAAATTTTATTTTGATAGTAGCAAAAACGCTTATCAACTCACTTCATCGTTCATCCCACTGAAATCATTTAATTCCTTATCATCTTACACTCATAGGGCTCTGATTATTAATTTTCCTTCAAAATCAAAGCCCTATCCAATCATCTGTGCACTAAAAAATCAAGAAAATCAACAAAAAGGTTAGCAGCAATCGTTTTATACCCTCAATTTTCATCTCCGTTTCATGATTTGTTTGAATTATGAGCTGTACAATTAATTGATGCAAAAATTATTGCCTCTTTCATTTGAAACAATCATGAATTTGTGTTGCAGAACCGAAGAAATGGAGAGCATTGATTTCAGCTGCATTAGCAATTCTTTGTCATCACATTCAAGCAGACTCAAATATTGTCCTCCATTGTCGACCTTAACAAGTTTGAAGCGTAAACTCGTGGTGAATTCGGGATCGGTTCTCACGCTTCAATTTGGTTCTGCAGACCTCAAGTTAGCCCCTTTTTATTTTTGATTTTCCTTTTTATGAGATATGGTTGAAGCTGTCGTCTGAATTGTTCTAAACAATTGCCCCTTATGTAAATTTTTCCTGTGTAGAAAAGCAGTTCTCCAAAATCGAAGCTTTTTCCAAGCAGTGCAGCGGCCCGCTGATTATTATCACCAACCGGCTTCCAATCATTGTTCGAAACTTGTTCCTTGACAGGGTTTTCAGAGCAATTGCAAAGCTACAAGAACATCACAAGAAAAAGACTTTGGCTGCCATTGGGTTTTGCTGTCTTGGATGTTTTATCTAAAGGGAGGGTAAATTAGGTAAGCTGACTAAAATGTGTCCTTATAAGTCCAACAGATTCCTTTTTGTCCTTATGAGGCTAATAAGTATAAAAAAACTATACTTTTAAGTAATAAACCCAAAAAAAAATTGGTAAAAATCGTGTATGCCCTCCGTTCTATTTAACTTAGAGAGTTATCAAAATCTCACCTATATATTAAAAAAGGGGATTAATACGTGGACTTTAACAATGAAATGATTCATCAGTCTTTATTATATATAATATTAATTAATATAACATTTAAATTAAACTTCCACCTAGCAATAATAAGGGTAGATAAAAGAAAAGATAATAAATGTTGCTCCGTAGGTGAAACAAAATGAGATAAAAATGAATATTTTTATTTAGCAACACTAATTACAAGTATAAACGTATTAATCATATTTTCTTTACACATTCAGAGGCTCGAGGTGGAAAATGACTCTTTGACATGTATTTCGCGTCTTCGGCGACCAGGCGAAGATCTCACGGCCTGAGGTTGATTAGTTCAGGATTGTTTGGCGCTTTTGCCTAGCTTTGTTTTTGTCTCTTTTTCGTTCATTCGCCGAATGGAGAATGTCCCAGGGCATCTTCTAGCTAGACATGATTTATATGTTCCTTCTCGGGCATTTTGGGATTCCTCGCCCTCGAGTGATGTTTTGACCGCTTGTTTGGCAGATCTTGATTAATAAATTTCTTTTCCTGCAAAAAAAAATAGGTAATGTGTATTAATTTATCACGGTACGATGTTTCTGGACAATGGACGGCTTGAACAAATTAGAAAGAAAGCTAGTACTTGATTTGACAGATTTCACAAGGTCGTAGAAAAGGTTATGTTAACTCACATACATCACAATCTTTTATTTATAATCCTCTTGTACACGATAAATGTATACAATATGAAAGTGAGTAAAAATAAAAGCTCTTATGTTAATGTGTGTCATTTGATACAATTTCCTAGATCTCTCGGATTGTTTTATACTAAAGAAAAACAAAAACACAGCGGAGATAAAAGCTAGATTCAAAATAAATGATAAAATCTCAAATAATCCTAACCTAAATTTAAATCAAACTATCACACTTTAATTTAAACTATAATAACAACTATATTTATCTCTTTGGCATCATCTTTGATTTATATTTTCTAATACCCCCCTCAAACGAGGCCGAGTTTGGAGGCCGAGTTTGTCTTTGCATATTTTTGTGATGTTTCGGAGGGCATCTCCACTCCGGAGGCTTTTCCGGAGTCCATTAGTTGTGATGTTTTGGAGGGCATCTCCACTTCGGTTGCTATTCCGAAGTCCGTAGTTGTGATGTTTTTGGAGGGCATCTTCACTCTGGCAGCTCTTTTGGCCCTTCCGGAGTCCATAGTTGTGATTTTGGAGGGCATCTCCGCCCCAGATGGTCTTCCAAGGTCCATAGTTGTGATTTTGGAGGGCATCTCCACTCCGGCGGCTCTTCCGAAGTCCATAGATTTGATATTTTTGGTGGGCATCTCCACTCCGGCGGCTCTTTCGGCTCTTCCAAAGTCCATAGATTTGATATTTTTGGAGGGCATCTCCACCCCGGCTGTTCTTCCGGAGTCCATAGTAGTGATTTTTCGAGATTGATTCTGGTTCTGGTTGAAAAATGATCTGATGTCGGCCTTCAATGTGATTGATACCATGGATCTGCATTCTTTAATCACATGTATAAAATAGATGTAGAATAGGTGCCAAAATAAATAAATAATAGATGTTATATATAAAGTATTTATTTATGAAGTAGAAGTGACTCTGATATACATATATATTGTTTATTTTGTTATGAGAAAAACTAGTGGCTTTTCACCGTGCAAGGCACGGTGTATGCCCACTGCAGTTAATACATGATAATACATATTCGAGTATGTGGATCTATTTAGTTTAAGAATAGTCCTGTGAATGTTTGGCAAAATCCTAGGTTGAAAAAACAACTGTAAACATGTAAATTTGAAAGGAAAAAATCCATGATCATGGCCCCAATATAACAAAATAAGTTGACTAATTACATAAACATGACAAACTAAAATCACAAACCAGTCTTGTAACAAAGCACTTGATAATTTACAATACAAATCCATGTCATTGTTTACATTCGTGTTCTTTCATTGTAAAGATTAGACAAAAGACCACACATATAAAGGAAGTACCAGAGATGTATCATAAATGCTTGACGGGAGCAAGATTTTACAGTGGATTAGCTACCGAATATTGATTTGTGATTGAATCTAGTGCTTTCACCGATCGAGCTTCTTGTAAGTCTAACATTTGTTTAGCACCAAAAATTGATCACCTGTAGTCGCTCAAGAGAATGGAATGTAGACACCCCTTCTAGTACAACTTTTGTGGTAGGAGTAGAGAATTGTTTCTCAAAGATTTGGTTGTGGCGTAAAGGATGAAGATCCTATGTGCTACAAAAAGGTCGTGTTACGTGAAACAGCTTGGCTTTCGTGACCGCTTGATGAGCTTGATGATATGCTTGAACTTCGGCTTTAGTGTAGATATTAACCACTCGGGTATCGTCGCGCCAAGTTGCCTCGGTGAGCTCGATGATACTACTTTAGAAACAAATGACATGCTTGTTTTCGCGAGCAACCTCAATCGCTTCGCAATAAAGCATTCTATCATTTCACTATAAAGCATAACAAAGAAATAATTTCATATGATGTAATTGGTACAATCTGTATGATTGATTGAGTCTCAAGAACCACATACTTATTCATGTGGGAAGCATCGCTTTATTGGCTATGATGTGAAAGGCATCACTTATTAATTTTAGGTGATTTGATGGTTGCCTCAACAATCGTAGTGCCATCACTCATAAAACACTAATATAACCACCGAATTGTTCATAGATCCAAAAGTTGAAAATCGAGCAAATGAAAACCAATGAGACAAAATTTCGAAGAAACTAACTAAAAAAGCTAACAAAGAACGATCATTACCGGACTATTTTTGTAAGTTTTTGACACATTGAGCACCATATTTGCCATTTTGTATCCACATCCAATGATGTGAAACACTTCTCACATGCTTCAAACCAAAGTTTATCTTGGCGAGCACATAAGTTAGTTTTCCTCAAGTCCAAACAAATTAAACCTATATTGTAAAGCTTGTATGAATGGTTGTATGACTTTTACCAAGACAAAAGCACAATGTTATGATTAATGAGCATAGCTTGTGAGAGCACAGTCCAGAAGCATGATTTCGGAAGTACGTGGTGGGCAGAAAAGCCTAGATGTATCCCAGGTCCAATCATATGGGAAAAAGGGCTTAGGACACCAAATGTTTGGGACACCAAATCTATTAAATATACATAGTCATGTATATTACTATACTATTAAACTTTACGTAGAATTGACCATTTGACATAAGGGACAAAGTACACGTAGAATTGACTATAAAAAAAGTCGGTGATTAATCAAAACGGAAATAAATTAGAGCACAACTAAGAAGCTAGAATTCGAATACCGCATGGAAGCCATTGGAGAAAGCAATCTGAACTTGTGTGCCTTAGTGTTGGAAAACTAAGATTGGCAAGGGATATCTCCGGCAACAAAGCATGGAACCTTCGTCGGGAATCACCAATCGACTCGCTTATAGCCGAATGAGATGCATCATCGGTAATATTGTTCTCGCTTACAACCAGGTTGGAACATGTTATCATGGACTTCACCGAGCCTTGGCAAAGATCAAATACATAAGGCTTTTACAACCAAATAGGTTATGCTCTTCTCATCGTGACATAGCTTGAAAAATCAAGCACGTAAATTAAAGAAGCATTTGTGGCTATTTAAAGCTAACAAACAGTCATTACCATTAAAAGTGAACATTCCAAACCTAATCTGCAGCCCTCTATTGTTGTATTTTTTATTGTGATTACATGTACTGATCCATGACCAAAAAAGAAGATGAACCAAAGACACATTTTTAATTGAAACGACATGCACCGAGAATGTCAAGAAAATAGCCAATTTGTACAAGTGAAAAATACAATAAAGGAATCCTTAGCATGATGAACTATAATCTACAACCTTTGGGAAGCAAGGGAAAACCAAATATTCATGAACACCAACATTGTTAAACCTTAGATAATTAACCCATTCAATATGCAACATAATATTGGTGAGTAAGTGAATGGTTAGTCATCGGTTCAAAGCGAATCAATGAGAAAAAGAGAATGAGATATTACTCCGAACAATGGTCGATAGACACTTTGACACAAACCTCGCCAAACAATTCAAAGTGAAGCAAAGAGTGTTAAATGTAAGATGGAAAGTAGAAAATATAGTCCATTAAAGCTAAACTTATCACCCAATGGATTATAGCAGATAAAGCAGGAGTAAAACCACATTTTTGGTCCTCTCATTGTAATAAACATTATACTCAAAGATTAATATGAAAGATGACAAAATTTTGAGTGCTCAATAAAGTACCCAATGAAGAACACACGAACCTAAGATGAAGATGAAATTTGACACCGGCAAGAACTAAATGGATCTTTCTTCAATCATTCACCGTGCAAATAGAAATGTGCAATGATGTTGAAGTTCACCTATGAAGAAATATTCAAACAAATCAATCTAAAATATTAGAACAGTAAAAGTAAAAATCATGTTTTGAGGTAGAGAAAATACTGAGATTGGAGAAGAATAAAGAGTCGCCGGACCACAAATCTTAAAGGATGAAACTCAGCCCCTGTAAAATATTATACATAGCATTCCTTTGTCAATCATTTTACATTAGCCTTCATATCCAGAAAAACAAACTCACACAAAAGAGTGCACCAATACAGAACTACATAATTGCTTAATGAAGTAGTTTGAATATGTAAACAATAAAACACGAAAGGTATAATAGTTGATATTACATTAAAGTCACTTGAAAGAAGTTGTTTTAGATTCATTCGATGTTCTTTTAGATCGATACACACACACAAACAACACATAGACACAAACAAACAAACTTACAAACAAAACATCCGGCTTGACATTAGTAACCAATAGTCTTCATTGTAACAAGAAAAATAAATGGTTTTAATATACTTCCATCAAAATGTCTTTGAACTAATAGAACAATACTGCAAGCCAAATATAAGGAGCACAAGAGCTACCTAGCTGCGATTTTTTTTCATTGGCCTTTATCTTCTTTTTTGGGCATTGAATCTTTGATTGGGGCCAAAACATTCGATGTTAGGTGGATGTGACACATACGAAGAAGAACCATATCTCATAGCCACACGACGATGAATAGACCACAAATAATCATACATGCCTCACAAAGTGGCTCTCTGGCGCCAGAGGCTAACACACAAGGAACTTACCAAGCTGGTAGCTTCAGTACCATGATATAACGATTCTCACGATTTAAGCAGGAAAAGCAAAAGTTGGAAGTAATGGGTTGAGGATTATGATGGCGATTCTTGTGGTTGCGAGTGGTCTAAATCTATCATTATTATGGTTGTTCTTTATCATTTCATCTAGTGACATATCCAATGAAGCCATTTCGTATGGAAGAAAATTTCCAAAGCCAAATATAAAGACAACTCATGAGATATGAGAACATAAGTAAGATAAAGTCAGATACCAAGAAGCCCAAATTATTGATTCCATAGGAAGCTTTAGTTTTTAGTACACCACAAAAGACATTCATAAGCTACATGAAGAAGAACAAGAAGAAAACAGAAAGCTTGTGTAGCTATAATGAATTCAATAAACAAACCCCTACTTAATAGATTTCACAAAGAATAGAAAAACCCATCGAACCGGTGGATCAAAGTGGCTCAATCGTAGTGTAAACGTCCTCGAAACAAAGGTATAATCACAATAATCAACTACTTCAAATCGTTCAAAATTGTTTTGGAAAATATTTCAAACGATATTGTCGTGATAAATGTCTATAAAAATAAGGAAAAATTATCTCTAACCATAAGCGGCGAGTTGAAAAGGAAGATCTCGCTTTCATACCCACTTCAAGTTTCACCTGAAAACACCAAGATGTTACCTTTCAAATAGGTATGAGCATATGTTACCTTGCCGCGAAATCGTTCATCTTTATACACGAAAACCTCAAAGATAATCATTCATCTCTATACCGTGAGGAATCCCTTGCACCGTTTTCGAATGAAAAGAGAACCAGATTGTATAAAATATAAAACAAAAACATAAAATATGATCAAAGCATAAGCAATGAAAATTACATATAAGGAAATTTAAAGGCATTAAATGAACTGGGTGTCTATAACACCCGATTAAAACACTATTTTTTCCCGCAATGCAGACGAAGAAAGAAGAAAAAGGAACGGAGCTAAAATACCTAAAGATATGTATCTTACTTTTTCTACCTCAAACGACGAAAAAGAAGGTAAAGTAAAGGTGAAATGACGGGTCCAGCGTCCAAAACAATTAAAAGTGTCCTTACATAGATGGAAGCTTTTCTTGTCTGGTATGTGGCCTGTGTCGGTGAATCCGCCGAATCCATCATCCATGAACAGATGCAATTCGAATGGAACAAACACTTGAGAGCACCGGAATGAGCGATAATTGATCCAAATTTCCATAAAAATCAGCCAGAAAATCGAGTTCCATTGACCAAAACCTGAACTTTTCCATGTGAAGAAACCGAGATCGGACATTGAACAGAGCAATCGCGACGAAGAAGAAGGAAAAAAAGGGTATTCAAGCCTTGAAAATCGGGAGAGTTGTTGAAAGTGGGTATTGCCAGCCAATTCTTCTAATCCAAATGATATTATTAAAGTAATTTAATTTTTTATTTGGTAGAAAGTAGGGAAAAAAAATCTTGAAGGTTATTATGGTATACACGTGTTTGTGTCTCCCTAGATTATCTATGCCACCTAAACCTTTGTAATATTAGTTGGTAAGGTAACAAAATCCTGCTGTTTTTTTTTTTTTTTTTTTTTTTGATTTAAAACCTTTGATAGCCGAAGCCCACTGTTTTGACTATTTCCATATCGATTTTAATTCCGTAAGGTAAAAGAACACATTAATTTTGTTTTCATATGCTTCCAATTATATCGATATAAAAGTGATATCCTTTTGAATTTATTTAATAGATTTTTTTGGTTTAAAAACCCGCGATATCCGAAACTCACTCTGGATAAATTTATTAAAGTATCGATTTTAATTTTGTAACTTAAAATAACACATCAATTTTGTTTTCATACGCTTCCAATTTTATCGATATAAAAAGCGATATCCCTTTCGAGGCCGCTAAACAGAAAGTGATATCCATTTCAAGCTATTTATTAGGTTTTTTTTTTTTTTTTTGGTTTAAAACCCTCCGATATCCGGAATCCACTGATTTGACTATTGCCGTAACAATTTTAATTCCATGACTTAAAATTACACATCAATTTTGTTTTCATACGCTTCCAATTTTATCGATAAAAACGATATCTCTTTCGAGGCCGCTTAAGGAAAGAGTTCGATAGAGATATGACGATCCGTTTCTTGATTTGATACCGCCGTGATTCTCCTGTCGAGGTGCTAAATAGACACGCAACATATATCCGGATATCCGGAACCCCCCGATATCCCCGATATCCGGAACCCACTGGTCCGACTATTCCTTTATCGATTTTAATTTCGTAACTTAAAATAGCACATCAATTTTGTTTTCATACGCTTCCAATTTTATCGATATCCTTTTAGAGGCCGCTAAGGAAAGACTTCGATAGATACGGCGCATTTGTTTTTGATCTGACACACACACAATATATAAAAGTAAAAAAAACGAAGACGAAAAAAAAACGAAGATGAAAAACAATAATAAATACGTAACACGCAAAAAAAACCGATGAATCCAAAAAAAACCGACATACACACATTATATAAAATATATAAGAAAAGAGGGTAAAAATATCATTTTAAACTCAGTGAAGCGGATGACTTATCGTTAAAAGAATAATAAAGAAAACAAGGAGAAAAAACGAATATAACGAAAAAAATCGGGAAAAAACGACACACACATAATATATATAAGTAAAAAAACGAAGATCTGAAAAGAATAATAAATACGTAATACGCATGAAAAGCCGATGAATCAAAAAACCGACATACACACATTATATAAAAAGAGGGGGAAAAAAAAAACCTAATAAAATCCCAAAAAAAAAAAAAAAAAAAAATGACACATGGCCGCTCCCCCCTCCTTCATATATAAAACGTATAAAGGGGAAAAAAAAAGGCAAAAGCATAAAAAAAAAATTAAAAAAAAAATTAAAAAAAAAAAAAAAAGAATTTAAGGCCGGACCAATCAGGGAGTGACACGTGTCAGCCCAATATCAAACCCCCCTTGTCTTTGTATTATATAGTAGGAAAAAGTTGGAAACAGACGGGAGAAAAATGGTTTTTTTTTTTTTTTTTTTTTTGGTGTGATGTTGACAGAGAAAAAAAAGACTAAACAAGATTGGACTCCAAAAAAAATAAAAACCGGACTCAAGAAAAATAATTAAAGCTCAACTTTTGGTGGTGTAAACTCGTAGGATGCATTCTATGGATGGATCTGGATATGAAGAAGGGTAACATGAGTTTTTTTTTTTTTTTTTTTTTGACATTGGACGACAACTTGCAATAGGTGTAATATTTCTGGGCTCACTAAAAAAAGTAGACACATGAATAATAATCACAATAAAAGGATATATATGCAATGAAATGTGGACGCATGAAGAAGAATATGCAACGTGTAGCAGAAGCAGGTTTTGATAAAGAAGAATTAACTTTCTCTTTTTTTTTTTAACGGAAAAAGTTCGGGCGAGGTTTCACAACGTGTTAAAAGACTTCAACCCTCGCCGCGCAATTTCGATACCATAAAGAAAAACAAAAACACAGCGGAAGAACTGATGTTTTATTAAGATTGATTTGAATTATTCTGATCTTTCTCCTTTATATAGGAGAGAAAAGAGATAAAAGCTAGATTCAAAATAAATGATAAAATCTCAAATAATCCTAACCTAAATTTAAATCAGACTATCACACTTTAATTTAAAATATAATAACAACTATATTTATCTCTTTGGCATTATCTTTGATTTATATCTTCTAATATATACTTTCGATTTGTTTTATTTCGAAAAACATAAAACCGTTGCACCATAAAGTTTTTCGATTTGTTTTATACTTTCTCGCTTAAAATGTTGGGGAGGTTGACAAATTTCAAAAGGTTGTAGGAATGTTATACTAAGTCGCATACATTACAATATTTCATTTCTAACATCTTACACACAATAAATATATATGTATAATGTGAAAGTGTAATAAAAATAAAAGACTTTAACATATGTCACTTGATACAACTTTCCTACAACTGTTGCACCATAAAATCACTCGATTTGTTTTATATATACTTTCCCGCTTAAGCTGTTCGGGAGGTAGATAATCAATATTCTGTGTGAGTCTTTTGTAGACCAACACTTGTTTTTTTAAGGGGAAATTGTGCTTAGATCGGAGTTTGAATGAACTCATTACCTCCTGCTATGATATCATGTTGAAACATCATCTCTTTCAAAAGCTTAAGTTGCTGGGGAATTACGTAGATAATTAACATTTTATATACTTCCATATCGGGATTCGAAGCCCCTACACTCTAACTAGATTATAATCTCACTGTAAATCCAAATTCTTTAATCATTCAGGTGTGCATGTGTGTGTGTCCCCGAGAGTTTTTGAATAGGGATTGATATGGATTTTGGGAGCTTAATTACAAAAAGTCATCGAAGTTGATAAAGACATGACAATATATATCCAGCTAATGCTTTAAAAATCCATGGCTGAAGAAACAGCTAGCCACGAGTTTTAGCCTTGTACGTAATAACTATAGCTTAAAAGCTACATGCACATGCACAGCCCAAAGTCGTATTCATATTATTGTACTACTATTTTCCAGAATATTCACTTTTAATTACCTTCTTCTCTTTTTTTCTCGTTTTAGTTCAACAACCTTAGAAAATACTTGTCTCTTTGTAGTTAAACTTTCACATTTTTTATTTTTTTTTATTTTTATAGTAGTAAACTAGGAAAATAGCATTCGTGCTCCGCACTACCGTGGACCATGCAAATTACCGAAATTTAAGTAACATTGAATGTACAAAACAATCATTTGTGTATATAAAAAGTGAGTTGCACCTGCAAATGATAAATTAAATAGAAGATTGGTGGGGCAATGCAGAATATGTTTAGTGATCCATCAAAAAAATTGTCAGACGAGTATTCATTTCCCTACGAAACCATTAGTGTTAGAAACCATTAGTGTTTATTACTAACCATTGGTCTTCATATCTAACAAAACAAACTAATGGCTTCTGATATTGGTCTGAGCCATACAAAAGCATAGTTATCGGACAAAAGAGGGCAGTAGTGGACTCCACTGGAGCCTTGGCAGCATCCACAACTTTAACCTTTATAGAAGATAGGTGGAGGGTTCTAAACATTATTGAAAGAGAAGTCTTTTACATCCAGATGGAGCTTGACCATTATAATGTTGAGTAAAGAAGATGAAATTTCTTCAACCAAGAGCATATTCTCAACTGGAAGGGAATAGCATTTCTCAATTCTTTGTGACTGAAGGGCAACAGCATTTCTCAATGCCATGAAAATCCCAAACCTTGCCTTTTTTAAATTAAATGTCCACAATTAAGGGTCAACATGCATAACAGGCTGATTTATGGGGCAAAACAACTGAAGCCCAAAATGCATAGCGGAGACATAGAAGTAGAGAAGTGATAAAAAAAATGCCTGGGAATTCAAACATTTAGTAGCAGCAAGTGATACAAATGTAACACTGTTTTTTACTGCTTGAAGTGAAGGGTAAAATGCTTTATAAAAATAATTTCCTTTTCTAATGTAGGCATGAACTCTAACTAACCATTGTAACATAAGGAACACAATACAACACCTAACTTAACACCATTTCACCGTATCATAGATTGTTTTTCACCATTTCATTCTATCATAAACCATCATATCATTTCTAACTTTCTACCCCGTAAAGATACACAAATAAAGATAATCCTTACCTTTCTAAGTCATGAACCTAATTTAGCCTGGAGAACAAGAAAGGTGGAAATTTCCGTGTATAGTTTGATTAGGTAAACAATAGTTCGCCAGATTGAAGGAGGGGGAAGGGGAGGAGGGAGAGAGAAAAAGGTTCAAAATTTGCCAACCTGCTGGACAGAACTTCTGCTGTGTGCATTTATCGGAAGGCAATCGAGTTTACATGATTCAAAGTGATGAATTTGTCTCTACATAAAGCCAATAAAAAAGCATAAGATTCAAAGCTACTTACAAATTATATAGGCTACAGTACCAAGATATAACTAAATAAAGCTTGATACAAAAGTACAAAGGCACTTCTAATAAGCAAAATGCCATCAACCCGAAAAGAGAACTGGGATTAATCCTATGAGCACAGTAGCCATCAGTACAACATTCATATGGATCATAAAGTCATTCATGTCTAACATACTCTGGGAAGCTAAAAAAAAAGTAATATTTAGACAAAACATGTCCAGAAATTATTACAAATGGATACCATATTTCGTGGAAATTCATTTGTGTAGTTGGATACACAAGCCCGATATTGTCCATATGATGTATCATCTGGGCAATAACAATACAATATGGCTGCATCCAAGACTATAAGCACAATAACACAGTGCCATAACAATACAGTAAAACTTGCTCACAGAAAAATTGTAAGTAAAACTTAAAGATACAAAGAACATAATTCAATCGAATAACCCTGACCCTTCAGTCATGCTATCCACCATTGTGACATTTCTTGCCACATAAATGGGAGCAAGATTCACCATGAGGCTAGTCTTCTTATGACAAACAACAACTTGACAATCATAATAGTATTCACATACACAATTAAGCAAACAATGTACATACTCGGAGATTTAAATGCTCAGAACCCACAGCAATGAAGTCTTTTAGAGTGATTTTGGGCCTACTTGTTTTTCAACGAATTCTTGAACGATCAGTGCCGTGATATCTGCCAGCCAAACAAAAGAAATATTTACGAAGGCAAAACAGCATCCGTACAAGTATACCCTCTGCCTTAGCCTTCTAAATAACAAAATTTAGATTTGACACACAGAATAAAGAAATGACATATATTGTACCTCTGAAGTTGAAGCTGAAGCTAAAATAACATTCTTTCCAATTCTTGATGTCATCAACGTTAGACACGTCTTCCAAGTACTATTCCCTACCAATATTCTCATGATTTTATGGCCTCACTTTTCAGAATCATGTGATGGAATCTTTGAAGGTTTTGACTTTTGTGGATGGATATAATTCCTCATCAGCATACATTTTCACTATGGAAAATGTCCTCGGTAAAATTACAAGTCTGTCATAAACCTTAATAAAACACAAGGCATCTACTGCAGCTTTAAGTATTTGCAGGAAAGCCAGCTGCATGATCATGACTTGAAGAACATGAAATGATATTAGAATGTGTGAACAGAACAGAGAGCGAGAGAGAGCGAGAGAGAGAGAGAGAGAGTAATAGCAAACTCGTAGATTTACTCTCCTGAACTAAACAATACGACACAAAATTAATGTTTAACAGAGAAAACGAGTGAAACACAATTGAAATTTCTTTATTACATATTGTAACAAGTATACACACAATTAAAATTTATTAATTATTACATTCTCCAACATCTTAAAAATCCTTTTTCAGTTAATACACAAATGGGAAATTGCGGACCAATCACCACTTGTTAATAAAACAGCAAAAGACTTTCAATATCTTTCCCACTGGATTGTCACTATCTTCCCTCGTTCTAGCTAGTAATATCAATCCATACATGTTTGACGATCTTGCAGTCTTTCCATATCTAATCCATGCACGGCTATAGAATAGTTTAAAAAAAAAGGAAATATAGGCAGGGGTTGCCTAGCATTAATTCTGAAAGATTTACATCTCTAAACACAAACAAACACAGCAGGCTGCCGGAAAAAATACAAACCAGCAAGTCACCTCTTCAAAATACCAAATGTTTGTCTTTCTTTAGAGACCAAGACAATATTTATTATATAACCGGTACAGCAGAAGTCAGACCAAAACAACAGAACGCGTCTTAATTAGTAGCTCAGAATAATGTAACCCACACCAACATCAAAAGCAAATCAACACCCAAATAACATCATCTTACCCTTATACCATTAATTTACAGCTTCAAATAAAAGATGTTTAAAGACCTATCTGCAAACACAACGCATAATAACATGAAACCAACCTAAAACAAACATACCTATAACACTTTCCTTGTAGTGATAAGAAATGTAACATCAGTTTACATTATTTCTCAAGACAGAGAAGCATACAATTGATCCTGAGAGAACACTATTTCTTTAAAGTAAATGGAAAGGTGATATTCAGAAATTGTTGTAAGAAATAAAACAAAAGAAACACTACCTATAATTTTTTGTTGAGGCTCAGATGCATAGTATTTTCATCTTTGAAACTGCATCACCAGGAACACTGGTTGCAGTCTGGAAACACTTTCCATCCTTCTTCCAGGTTCCCAAGCTACGCCAGCCCATCATCATCAGTGCCACATAATTTTTTTTTTCAAGCTTTGCAAATATAGTAAATAAGCACCTAATGCGCACGAAGTTCCGTGTTCTTGACAGGCGGCTGTATAGGCCTTTCATATTTAGAAATAATCACCTGCTACACTTGTTGCATGCAGAAAAGCTTTCCATTTGCCATCCAGGTTGCCGGCGCACAACATTCCAGAAATAGAGTATCAAGGGCATTTTTTAGATCCATCATTGTCATGGTCTATAGAAAGCCAAACAAATGTGGCAGTGCTGTTATTACCCTGTTAGTACCCCAATCCCCCCAAGATTGAATTAGAGCATGGACCTGTCTTCGAGAGCACAAGAAAAATAAACATCATATACCCCAAAAAAGCGATCTTATAAAGGCAACATGATTCAGAAGAAACCAGTTCACAGTTTACTCCAATCAGTGGTATTTATAACATGAAAAGAACATTAATCAACCCCAATCCTTAATTACAAGCCTGCAACAAATACAAAATGAAAAGGAATATGGCTCCAGACATGAAATACTCATAAGAAGAATCAAACCTGAAGCCAAATAAACCTCTATAATTTTCATGGTGACTGCATGCAACACCAGCAAATCTCCTTTTGGTTATGAACAAACCAAACCGCAGCTTTAGAACATCAAAGAAACATTAATGAACCCCAAACCCTAAGTACAAACCTGCAATAAATAGAATATGAAAAGGTATATGGCTCCAAACATGAATGAAATACTCATAAGAAGAATCAAACCTGAAGCAAAACAAACCTGTATAACTTTCATTTTGACTGCATGCAACAACCAGCAGATCTCTTTAGGGTTATGAATGAACTAAACCTCAATAAGAAATGTGAGAATCGAGAGATTAACTTATCATCTTCAAAGAAATAGGTATAGGTACATTTATAAACCCTACCAAACAAAGCTAATAGTTAACAAAGAAACAATTAAAAGAGTACTAACATACCCATTTTTCTTCATAGCCAACAGCATGCATCACAGCAGTCACACAAATCTATCACCCATAGCCCGGTCGTAGAACGAAATTCACGAAACTCTTCAGCAGCACCTACCATTGCAATGCAATTTCCACCACAAACCCCATAAAAGTAAGTCGGCATCCACCAGAAATCGGGTCGTTCCATCAGCCAAACGCGACACTGGACGTGGAAGTGACACCAGCGTACAGAGAAGAAGGAAAAACGCGTCCTGAAGCCCTGACAATCGTGAGAGTCGTTGTAATTTCTCTTTCCTTTGCGTAAAAAAGACGACATACACAGCATTTAATAGCACAGATTTCTTTTCCTTTGTTTTCTTCTCCAGCAGTGTATCTATCCACCAAATCCCAAATCTCCCCACCTTCTCCAGCAGTGTACCGGACAGGCGAAATGATGGGGTGGAGAAAAATCGCCATCCGATCCAACCACCCCTTTTTTTTCTTTTCTTTTCCTGTTTTTGTTTTTGGGAGGCATTTGCTGTATACCCCCCCAGCCCCAAGCCTCGTACACCCCCCTTTGTTTCCTATAATTCTATTATATATATTATAATTATATATATATATATATATATATATATATATATATATATATATATATATATATATATATATGCAGTGTGTATATATATGCAGTGTGTATATCTTACTATATATAAGAAAAACATATAATAAAAGCCCTTGAAAACATGAAATCCAGAAAACATTTTTTTGTTTTGTGAAACATCCTTCATCTTGTATCTTTTAGCTCTTATTATATCTTTCCTTTCTTTTATGTTTTTCTTAAATTTCCTTTCTTTCTTTTTTTTTTTTTCTATCCATCTAGTCCATCTCACATAATAATAAATATATTTTGTATACAAATTAAAAAAAGAAAACCATCCTATGTACCATTTTTTGTTTTTAATCTAACCAAAACTCCTTTATCTTTTATTTTTACCCCAAAGCCCACCCAAAACAGGTAGAGAGCCACCCCAAAAAAGCCCTTTTGTCGCCCCAACAATTTAAAAAAAAAAAATTGCAGGTCAAAAGAGGAAAACAGGAACTGGGCCTTCTAAGTCTTTGTTTTTTTGACTGGACTGGATTGGGCCGGAAACAGTTAAAAAAAAAGACCACAGCCAATCAAAAAAAAACAAGTGGCAGCATATCTCAACATCACTCTCTTCTTATTAAGAGTAGTAAGATAAAGTACATATATACTTGGATGATGGTTAGCCACACTTGTATGTATGTTTGATTCTCTTTGTCCGAAAGAGACAGACAATTATATATATATATGTTGTTTGGTTAACATTGATGACCTCTTATCTCAATATTAATAATGGATGTCCGGGACCCTTAAAAAGCTAATTTTTATCACTTATATATGCAAAGTTATAATTGACGTTTAGAACTGCAGAAAATTAATTAGGATATTTGTTATTGGATAATATTTTTGTCATGAATGATTGACATATATATATATATATATGATACAGAAGAACATAGCTATATATATATAAGGATGTAGGGGTACTGAGCCACGAGAGATTATGGTTAAACGGTTGTAGAAAAGTTAGACCAAATGACATATATTATAACTGTTGGAAAATAATGTACTGGTTTGTTAAAAGTAGTAATGTGATAATATGTAACAATGATGAGAGTCAAACTTTCCATTCATTTCACACGTTTTCACACCATTTTATAGCGTTTTGGGTCGTTGATATACCTAACCCGCAACAGGACACTGTTCCAATGGATTGGGCCAGTCACCCCGGCCCAGTATAGATATCATGGGCCTCGTCGCTGTAGCCGCCCCATTTATAGCAAGGCGGCGCGCTGGAGTCAGCCGTCTTTCTCGTCCGCCACTTCCAAACCGGACGTATCTCCCTCTCCATCATATGGTTTCCTCTCTCCTTACAATCAAGGCAAGATCGTACCAGCGCTCGCCATCACCACGCTTATCGCCGCCGCGGACGGACGCGTCTGGCGCGCTGGCATGCCTATTTACTTGATTCGATGCATGCAGATATTAATTTGAGATACTTATGACACTTGTATAAGTTACTTCTTATTATATCATTATTTATCTAATCAAAGCGATGAGCCGACTTACTTGTCTATAAATAGAGGATCATATGTAACGAAGAAGGAGAGCTAAGAATTAATACACACGGCCAAACTCTGCCCTTTTGCCGCTAACCACCGGCCCAATCTGCTGTTATTTACTTTATGCTTATTCCGCCACCTTGTACTAAATAACCGCCGTACCCTCTCCGGAGGATTCACTATAAATGACCTTATATCCTCAAGATTGACATTTATTACCCATAAAGCGATATTCCACGCAACATCGGTTGGCTCCGTTACCGGGAAGAGCATCAATATCATTCTCGTCAAGATCATTTGCTCCACCGCAAGAGGATCTCTGCGCGACAAGGTTGGATAAGCGATCGGATCGTCACAACCGGAAGGAACTCCTTCATCATCATCATCACATGCAAACTCGCTTTTCGAGTCCATCTATAAACGTAAAGGTTGGTTAAATCTCTAGCTCGGTTCTTAATCATCAAAGATTCAAAAGAGCAAGAGCCCTTAAGCTGCCGCCTTTACTCCCAAACATACCACTCGAGAAAATCATCAAAACTACTAGCCAAATATCCCCATTTCGCACATACCCCTAAACAACTTTTCTAAGAATGGTTGGAGGAAAAGCTATAAACCCTACCACCCCAGCTAAGCAAATTCACGAACCCCCATGAAGAAGGAGGAGAAAACCGAAAGGTGATTTCTTGGGGGTGGTCTTTGGGAGGATATCACACCGGACATGAGGATTTCATACGAGGAAAAAACTCGTGCCCGCCTTGATTTGCGTGAGGAGAATTTAGCGGGAACTTCTCGTTTGAATGCTACAGTGGCAGATAAGGCATCCGTACCGCCAAATTCGAATAGATTAGCCTTGCAGGCACATATGGAGTATGTAGAAGAAATGCGGTTGGGAAATGAGCTTTTAATCGCTGAGGGGCTTCCACCTCAGCCTATCCGAAAATTCAAATCTCCCCAACCCACACCACTCGAAAATCGACTAACAGCGGCTCCCCAAAAAACTCAAGCTCAGCAAACAGAAACACAGGGGAGCAGTCATGCGACGTCGCGGAAGAGATCGACTTTTTGTTATTTGGGGCCCACGGTCCACGATCATGGTGCGACTCCCGGAACACAAAGAAATAATCGATCGATTCACACTCGCATGGAGGCGGGGATTCTCGGATAAAAGGGGTTATCGGCGAACATACC
This sequence comes from Gentiana macrophylla, assembly GCA_026214975.1. Classification (NCBI taxonomy): domain Eukaryota; kingdom Viridiplantae; phylum Streptophyta; class Magnoliopsida; order Gentianales; family Gentianaceae; genus Gentiana; species Gentiana macrophylla. The sequence goes on from JAOBSW010000699.1 coordinate 64,036, forward strand.
CATCCCCGAGAATAAGGAAGAGTTGGGGGTAATGAAAAAGCGAGATAGAGGAATTACAGCGGGCCAAAGGAGCAAAGGTCGTTCCCACCTGGGGAACAAGTGTGCTTCACCACGATATTTGAAAAAAAAGCGCGCGAGAGAACGCATTATCCCAACTTTACCAATTATCATGGAATATGCAGATCCGTTGGGTGGCTATCCGCCTTTCAAAGCGAGGATCGGTTTGTATCGCGCTAGCGAGGATGCATGGTGCATCGCTTTTGTGGGTCTATGCGAGGATAGAGCGCGTCATGGATTCGAGGTCTACCTCCGGCCTCGGTTACATCGTGGGACGACCTCATTAACAAGTTCATAGCGGAGTTCCGATCGGTGGGGACCAAAGAAAACACACATCGATCTATACGAGGTCCGTCGAGGCGAGAACGAGGAACTCGCGGCTATTACGGCGATTCTATAAAGTTTATGAGCTAACGAGAGGCCTGGCCGACAGCGTCGTGATGGCGGCGAAGCGAGATTGAGTCCGGGTACCTGAAATCATTCTTCGCGCTAACCCCACCAGCGAACTTGCAGGAGATGTTGAGCTCGGCGAGGAAATGCGTCGCGGCAAATGGGTAATGAGGAGCATCTTCCTCGAGTAAAAATAAACAGAGAAATTGGAGCGTGATCCGCGAAAAAGATACCCGCGAGAGGTAATGAGCGGGACATCAAGAAACCGGTAAGTTCAAAGAAGAGCACTTTACCCCATCAACATCTCCTACACTCAAATGCTAAGCGAGGTTTGAGATGAAGTACCCGAGCCTTATCCATGGTTGCAGATTCACGTCGCGATGCTAGCAAATTACGTGGGTACCACCAGATAAAGGTCACCACGACCGAGGAGTGCATCTGATTTAAGCGGGCGGTGGAGAAGTTACTTGCTCGCGGCCGGCCACGGCGAGATACAAGCAAAAGCGGCGGGGGTCGGATAGGCGGAATCAACAGACCCGCCGGTTTGATCGAGTATAAGGATGATAACCGAGACTCCGCCCGGCAACAATCAGTTAAAGTCGCATTGGCTCGATCAACAAACATGTGGAAAAACCGACTATTTTGCGAGAAAACGAGAGCCCTTTGGCTTTTACTCGAAGTGAGTTGGTGATTTCGACCAATAATGAGGACATGTGTTTGTGTGTGTCAGCGGTTATCAACCGTGCATGTGTGAAACGGGTGATGATCGACACGGGAGCTTGCCGTGACATTCTATACTCTGATTGCTTGAGAGAGTTGGGATTTGGCGACTCGGTTTGAGGCCGCACAACGGCACCCTTGAGGGGTTTACAAATCACAAAGTAAGTGTCAAGGGGCCATCGATTTAGGCGTGCAAATGGGCGATTATGCGCCTTTTAGAACAGAAAAGGTCGCTTTCTTGGTGGTCGACCTACAGTCCAACTACAATATGATCTTAGGGATACCGGCTCTACGTCAATTTCAGATGGTAACCTCCATCCCTCATCAGCGGGCAAAGTTTTATGTTGGTGATCAGATTGGAGCGTCTATCGTGAGCCCGGACAGATCCTCAATTATATACGAGAAATGAGGACCGAGGCTAGAGACCACGGATTGGGGTACCGGGGTTGAAGGAATGGTCAGCATGATCAGGAATGTGAGCGAGCAAGCGCCAACGGGTTGGAATGTGAAACGCTACAAGTCAGGGATGAGCCCGATTTCACTGCTGAAGATGAACTAGTAGAGATAGTCATCAACGAGGAGTACCCTGAGCAAAAGATTAAATTTGGGGCTAGGTTAAGCTCTGCTGAGAGAGAAGAGCTGGTAAAGATGCTAAAGGAAAACACGAGTGCCTTTGCATGGGTTATCGCAGAGATATCACGAGGGTCAGGCCCGAAGTCGCCTCCATCATAAATCGGCGTGGATTCAACCGTCAAACCGGTACAACGGCCGAGCACATGAGTTTTCATACGAAAAGAGGCATTTGTAAAGATAGAAGTCACGAAAGCTTCTTGAAGCGGGTATCATAAAGGAGCTTGCTTATCCTACGGCTTGCAAATGTGGTAATGGTCAAGAAGCATAACGGCAAGTGGAGGATGTGCGTGGACTTCACCGATCTCAACAAAGCTTGTCCCAAAGATCCTTATCAACTCCTCGAATAGATAGATTGGTGGATTCGATTTACGGCTTTGAGGTGTTGAGTTTTTGGATGCATACTCGGGGTATCACCAGTGCGAATGGCTGAATCCGACAAGGAGATGACCGCCTTGAGTCGCTTTGGGGGCCTTTATTACTATGAGATGATGCCGTTTGGGTTGAAAAATGCGGGTTCGACGTATCAGCGAATGGTCAACCAAGTTTTATTACTCGCAAATTGGAAGGAATATGGAGGCTTATATAGATGACATGGTGGTGAAGTCGGCGGAGACGAGCCACGTTGGCGATCTTCGAGAAACTCTCAACAATGTTAAAAGCACTCTATGAAACTCAATCCCGACAAAATGTACATTTGGGGTTCGGCGGGCAAGTTTAGGTTTTATGGTTAGCCGTCGCGGCATCGAGGCAAACCGAGAAAGATACAAGCTCTCCTCGATATGAAGGAGCCCACAGCGATCAAGGAAGTTCAAAGGCTAAGCGGCGCATTATCGCACTTGGTCGCTTCATATAAAAGTCGGCCGAAAAGTGTCTTCCCTTCTTTAAAATTACGAAAGGAGATAAGACATTTTAGTAGAAGTGGAATGTTCGCAAGCTTTTCAAGCCACTGAAAGAGTATCTGGGCAAGCCACCTCTCTTAGTCGATCCGGCGGTAGGGGATGTGCTATTTTTGTATCTAGCGGCTTGATTGGTACATGTCGCCGCCGTTCTTGTAAAAGAGGCCGGAACCTCCAAAATCCGTGTTTTATGTAAGTAAAGCTCGATCCGGTAGAAGCCGCTATTTTAACATTGAAAAATTAGCTTACTCTCTTGTTATTCTTGCCCGCAAACTCGGGGCTACTTCACATCCCATACAATAATTGTTTTAATGAGGCGATCCGATCGACAAATTTTGCACAAACCGGACCTTTGGTCGCCTCCTCAGGTGGGCAATCGAAATTACCGAGTTTGATATCGGTATCAACCTAGAGAGCGCAATCAAGGGGCAAACCTTGCCGGACTTCATCGTAGAAACAAGTTTTAACTCGCCACGACCAAACTCGCCTATGCCAATCGGACCCGCAGAGGTCGAGAGCAGACGAGCAATGTTGGGTTTGTTATCGTCGACAGGGCATCGAGTCGGAATGGTTGCGGAGGCGAGTCATTTAATGGAGCCGGGAACTACGAGAGGAGATCGAAAAGGCTTTAAGGTTTGAGTTTGCCGCCACGAATAATCAGGCCGAGTATGAAGCGATCATAGCGGGGCTCAAACTTGCAAAGGAGTTAAGCGTAGAGAATGTGGAGGTTTATTGTGACTCGGCTTATCGTCAAACAAATCTCGGGGATTATGACACGCGTTGTGACATTCTCGAAAAATACGGTAAGGTTGTCCGAAAGCTAGCAGCGGGTTTTCAATATTGTGAATTTATCGAGAATCAAAGAGAGGACAACGAGCGAAGCGGACTACTTATCAAAACTCTCTCGGAGGAGGAGCTCGCGGACCCTTCCATCATGATCGAATATTTAGCGGCGCCTTCAATCGAAGAAGCGAGATTATGGATATAGATACATCACTGTGGTCGCATGTTGGATAGATGAGATACAAGCATACATCGAAGCGGGCATTTTGCCCGATGAGGCGGACAAATCACGCACCCTCGGAAGAAGAGCTGCGAAGTATGTCATCATGAGCGGAGTTCTTTATAGAAGGTCGGCTACAAAGCCCCTTTACGGTGTGTTCGACAAGAGGAAAGCTTGGTGATTCTAAGCGAGATTCACCAAAGGCGTGTGCGGAGGACATCCGGCAAGCCGCTCTACGGCACAAAAGGTTTTAACGCCGGGTATTGCGGCCTAGTATTCTTAAGGACTCACGAGAAGCTAGTCGGGGAATGTCCTAAATGTCGAAGCATCGCGGATATCCCACGATTACCATCGTCGAAGCGAGCATTGTGGTCGCACCTTGGCCTTCGACATGTGGGGACTCGATCTAATCGGACCATTTCCACCAGGAAGAGGCGGATGCAAAGTTATCATAGTAGCCGTCGATTATTTTACAAAATGGATTGAGGCCAAACCTATGGTTAAGATAACGCGCAAAGCGGCGGGTTACTTTTGCACGATCAAATTTTCTCTCGCTTTGGCGTTCGCGGCGGTGGTGTCGGACCACGGTCCACAATTTCGTCACGGATTTTCAAACCTTTGCGCGAGAATTCAAGGTTAAGCATTGGCAATCATCGTAGCATATCCACGGGGGTAACGGTCAAGGCGAGGCGGCAATAAGCAAGTAATTAAGATGCTAAAGAAAGTGTGGATGATAAAGCAAAAGCGAGGAGGGTGGGTAGGCGAGTTGCCCGCCATCTTATGGTCTCTCCGCACCACCATCAAAACACCAACAGGTGAAACTCCTTTTGCTTTAACTTATGGATCGGAGGCAATGAGTCCGATCGAGATGGCCCTGCCAAGCATCAGGGTCGCTCTTTACGACCCCAAGGATAATGCGTTGAATAAGCAAATCAATCTCGATCTGGTAGAAGAAAAAAGAGTAATGACCTATCGGCGGTTGTTAAACTACAAGCGAGATAGCGAAGAGAGCATGATAAGCGTATCGCGACCACTCGTTCAAAGTGGGGATTTCGTTCTTCGCAATAGGAAAGCAACGGGCATGGAACGACAAGGGTAAACTTACAATGGCCAGGAAGGACCTTATCGGTGGCAAAGGAAATCAAAAAAGGAACCTATGTCTTGAAGAACCACGAAGGTTACGAGCTCAACAGGCCTTGGCATGCGGATAATCTTAAGAGATACTATATGTAATAATCGGATAGGGTTATGGCCATCCTCTTGTCAACGATAAAAAGCGTCTAGGCTTTCTTTGTAAATTTTATCATCTAGCGGGGTGATCAAAATTTTATAAATCAATTTTACATCCCTTTCACACTGACATTTTACTCAGGCGAGAAAATTTTTAAGCAAAGGTCTCGGTTTCCCTCAACCTTTATCAAAAAGTGGGGGCAATATGAAGAGTTTTCAAAAAAAAAAAAGCGCCACGCCGCCAAATCTCATATCAAGCAGAGGCTACCCCGGAAATTTAATTTCAAAAGCGATATCTTTGACATCGATTTAGCTTGAGCGAATAGCGGTGAACAATTGGCTTAGATAAGATTCAAGGAGGCACAAATTGAAATACAACAGTGGCTTGGAATCTTATCTAACCAAGGGGATTGATCGGACTCAATTACGATATGAGAGGCAAACAAGCAAATATGGTGACGAAAGCAAACCTCAATATACAAATTGCAAATGGAAAAGTAAGGAGTTATGCGAAAAGTAAAAATAAGTTGCAAATTACAAATCAAGTAAAGGCAAAGTCAAAAGCAGAATTTTCTGAGCGAGATCGGGACAAAAGCAAAGCTAAGCTTCATCAGGCGGTTTGTCTTCGTTTTGAATATTGGCGAGTGAAGGAGGGTGGAGTAGTAACATCGACCGACTCGAGAGGAAGCAGCGGAGAGTGACGCCCAGCGATCGATCTTGATTCGCTCATGAGTTTCCTCACCATCTCTCCACCGGCGTCGACCGGTTCGAGCTCGCGACGAACTAACTCCCTCAGATTATTTTCTACAAGCGGCAGGGCGACCCAATCGAGAGCAAGCTTTGGAGCATAGGCCTCGAGCTCCTTATCCGAATAAGGAATCCGCGCATGGAAAGCCCTTAGTTCCTCGTCGAAAGGGTGTGTGAGAATCGGTCTCGCAAAGTTTCAACATCCGGATCCTCACTACCCGGGCCCATAAGCGGCGAGCAAGGTGATAGCCGCCCTGGTCGAAGCCCATAACAAAGCTATCGTCGACCTCGGCGCTCTTATCGGCCATCTTCTGATTCATAACGGCGAGTGCCTGATGAGCATCGTCGCATTTAGCTTGAAGCTGCTCCATCAAATCAGATAACTCTTGAGCTTTGGCCACACGCGCTCTGTGCAAGCTCCTCGATCGGGCGCGATTGCGCTCGGCCTCTATCCGCACTTTGTCGACTTCCGCCCGAAGTCCGGCGGCTTCTACCCGCATGATTCATCGAAACCATCGCGCGCTTATCGGCGCCACCCGCGCGCTTGCGTTCTTTGGGCAGCGCCCCCTCCAGCGCTTTCTTCTCTGCGATCGGCGACTTCACTTTGTCCTTCTCGGACTCCAACTCGCCGTGAAAGCTGCGCCATTGTGTCATGGGACTTTTCCAATGCTTTCTTGGACTCGTCGCGCTTTAGCACTATCGGCGCTTCGAGGATATGGTCTCGATATGGTCGTTTATAAAGCCCGGGCCAACCGATTGCCAAAGCGAAAAGAAAGAGATATGCAAGGTCGATTATCAACTTTGAAAAATAAAGCAAAAGACAAATATGGTAAAACAAAGGAAACTTTACCGTGCTCACAGCGGTGCGAGCAGACCCTACAGATCTTGGCGTTGGGGACAAAGGTCTGGCGAGGTGTGGATGCAGTCGCCCGCCAGGCGACCCTATCCGCGATCCCGCGACCGATCTCAAGTTAATGTTTGGGGCAGGCCCACTTCAAGTGCTTTAGGGGAGGAACATCTGCGATCCCTTCGAAATTGCTTTCGCCTTGAAATATTGAGGGGTTGGCTCATAAACCCCTCATCCAACAGAGCAAGTGGGAAGCCAGCGCCCAGCGGGCACGTTTTGAAGCAGCGTGATCGATTCGGTGCGCGGCGATGCGGACACCTCGGCAACCTTCTTGCCTTTATCGGCAGCAGATGTCGAGCCCGCGGTAACCTCGGCAACCCCTCACCTCTGCCTCTCTATCCGCGGCGGCCTTTTCCTTGGTTTCATCTTTTTGGATTTTTGTGGGGAGGAGCATCACGATCGCCGCCCGATGTCATCAATCGCGGATGACCTCTTGAGATCGGCCCTTTTCTTACCGACGGTAGGTGGCAACCGAGAGAGTTATCTGTTTCATTGCCTTGCTCGCCCGGGTGTAGCCGTAATAGATTTCATCGGCGGCACGGCCGCGTCTTCTTTCACTGCGAGCTTGAGGTGCCCGCCGCCCCATCGGTCGAGGCCCGACCTTTGGAAGATCGATCTGCACTTTCACCAGATTTACGGCTCTGTTCACCTCCCAAGTCGTCTTCGCCGGACGATGAAAGTTCGTTGAGTCAATCTATCCATGGTACTGGAAAGCACGAAGCGTGTTAATGAGATAAATATATATGGGGAAACAAGAAAGATGCAGATGCAAAAAGTAAGAATCCTACTCGGAGCTCGCATAGAGGGGTCGCCTCCACAAGTGGTACATTGGGATGGTAGGCATATAGCATGATGACATTCCCGTACCAGTCGGGGTGGGTTGGCAACGGATCGACAGGTGCAAGGGGCGCCAACCCCCGCGGCGAGAAGCCCCGCTAACCCGAATACGGTTCGCTAATATCGAGAAGCACTCTCGGTTATATGCGCGGGCTTGTTCCTCGTTCCTGCGAGTATAGCCTAGATCATCTTTTATTTGGCTATGAACCCATCGTCGTCGTCGTCCTGGGTTTTGATATCTTTGAGGTGTTCGGTTGTCACGAGTTTGCGGCGATTTTGCAAAAGGCCATCCCACCCGTGACTCCACCTTCATGCATCTCTTATCGATCCGTTACTTTATCCGGGAGGTCGAATAACAAGCGGGGCCGACCAACTACTCGGCGACTACGTGGTTGAATCGGCGGCGTCGCCTTTCCGCGAAAGAGTAGAAATATAGCAAAGCGCCCGTAGGGGTTCGCGCCCTTTCAATCTGCGATTATAATAAAGGATGTCACGACGCGCGAACAACTCCCAAACTAAGGTCGCAGGCATCACCTCGGCTCCTCCATAAACTTCACGAAGAATGGGTCGAAGGAGGCTGAGTCCGGCAGCGAAGTGGTCGAAGTGGAGCCATATGTAATCTTGGGCCAGCGACGCAAATCCTTGACACATTGTCCGCTCCCATGCTCGCGAATCGATAATCGAGAGGAATGTCGTATATAACCGGCGACGGCGTGTAATCTGTAAGGCTCCTCATCCCGCCCACCGAGATATGAGCTCGCGGTCGACACTCTTTGCGCATTCGGCTCGGCGATAACTTCGCGGACTGATCTTGTGAGACCTCTTCACCGCTCGCGGTCGGCGTCACAGGAACCTAGAAGAACTCGCGGCCCTCTACCCAACAAACTCGGCACCACCTGTCCTCGTCCTCATCCTCGCCGCCGCCCACTTCCTCAATCTCACCACCGGTGGCGCCACTTCGCCAATAAGAGCGATTTCATCCTCCGGCTCGCCTCTCTTGCTCTCATCAAGTCGAGAATCATCGACCATCCGCACCTCGTCGCCGGATCCGTAACGGCCGACTACACGAACTTCCTCATTTGATTGAGTATCTTGAAGACATCTTTGAAAAAGAAAAAGGGCAAGGTGGACACGTTTAATCACCAGAGACGTGATAGTCGGGCCGAGGTGAAAGCGAGTACACCCCGACACCTCGCCCTCTATCTTCTTTAAACAAAAACTCGAAAAGAAAAACCTATCTTTCTCCCGAGCATTAACCTGAAAAACCCCAGGCAAACTACCCCCAATCACATATGCACTCATACCGGAATAAGTGATATGTCAACATATAAACACAAGCAAATCATGAAAGTAGCATAACTGGGGATTTAGGCAGAAGATAAACGTACACAATGCTCAAAAAACGGGATCATCAGGATCATATACTACACCAAAGCAAACTAGGGCAACATTCATACAAAACGCGAGGAAAACAAATCGAAATCACGATTTTTGGAAGGAATCAAAGTAAAAAAAAGCGGAAACAGAGGAAGATTTTGCTACGATCGTTGAAGGAGGGTGAAAAGTAGGCGATTCTTTGAGGAAAGCGCTTGATCGGAGCGCTGTTGAACCTTGCGGAAATCGCCTCCTCGTCGAATTTTGTTATCACCGAGTCGGTTTCACCAAAAGTGGTGAATGGTGGAGAGGACCCCCTTTATATAGAGGAGAAAAGGCGGGAGCGATTATCGCGATTTTGAAATTCAAAGCGTTTGAAAGCGTCTTGTCTCTCGTGATACGTCTAAGCGGCGTCGGTTCGTATCCCAAGAAGCGACCAATCGAATAGGCGGCGATTCGGATCGACGCAACCTCTCACGTGGATCGATGCGACGTTTGAAGCGCTAGTACATTCCTTTTCAATTACGGTCGCCCGACTACCGGCGGTCATCATTAAGCCCGATAAGCGGTATCGGCGATTAAGCCAGACAGCGTTGTCGGCGATTAAGCCCAACAGAGCGTTGTTGGCAACTAAGGCCGATATAAGCGACTTTCGGCGATCAAAGCACATTCGCTACAAGCACGGCAACTCTGAGATGGTATTCACTTCTTTGACATACTTTACTCTCCCGCTGGCGGGCACATCCGATCGCGAGTAGGGGCCATTGATATACCTAACCGCGCACGGAGACCTTTGTTCCAATGGATTGGGCGATCACCCGGCCCCGATATAGATATCATGGGCCTCGTCATTTGTAGCCGCCCCATTTTATAGCAAGGCGGCGCTAGGTCTAGCCGTCTTTTCATCCGCCACTTCCAAACCGGACGTATCTCCTCCATCATATGGTTTCTCTCTCCTTACAATCAAGGCAAGATCGTACCATTTGCCGCCATCACCACGCTTATAAATCGCGGACCGGACGCGTCTGGCGCGCTGGCATGCCTATTTACTTGATTCGGTGCATGCAGATATTAATTTGAGATACTTATGACACTTGTATAAGTTACTTCTTATTATATCATTAATTTATCTAATCAAGAAGCGATGACCGACTTACTTGTCTATAAATAGAGGATCATATGTAACGAAGAAGGAGAGCTAAGAATTAATACACACGGCCAAACTCTGCCCTTTTGCCGCTAACCACCGGCCCAATCTGCTGTTATTTACTTTATGCTTATTCCGCCACCTTGTACTAAATAACCGCCGTACCCTCTCCGGAGGATTCACCTATAAACAGCCTTATATCCTCAAGATTGACATCATGCATTAAAGCGATATTCCACGCAACATCAGTCGTGAATTCATCTTTTAGACGCTTAATCTCGCTTATTTTATAACTCTTGGTTCCACATCGCACATACTAGATAATTAAACCTCATTTTTATCACAAAATGTGGGCATTTATGGCACTTACAGGTATATCGTACCCAATGGAATTACGCTTTCGTTGTGCTTGTTTGTGATTTCAAGTTTTGTGCAATGAAGCAGTGTCAAAAGATGTTTTATGGATGAATGAAGGTGATTGTGAACACTGCTACAAAATATAATATAGGTCACACTTAAAAATGATAACAATCACAGTTTTAATAAAACCGGGACAAAGAAAATATATATATCACACTTACAACTTTCAATCACAATTATTGAAAAACCAAGATAAGTTGTATCAATCAATCTCAATTTTAAAGTGTGAGTTAATTGATATGATATTTTTGTTACAGTTATTGAAAAACCGAGATAAATTATATCAATCAATCACAATTTTATACTGTGACTGAATTGATATAATATTTATGTCACAGTTATTGAAAAAACTAGATAAATTATATCAATCAATCTCACTTCTAAAAAGTGACTGAATTGATATGATATTTTTATCACAGTTATTGAAAAAACGAGATAAATTATATCAATCAATCTCACTTTTAAATTGTGACTAAATTAATATGATATTTTTGACATAGCTATTGAAAAATTGAGATAAATTATATCAATCAAACTCAGTTTTAAACTGTAGTTGAATTCATATGATATATTTGTCACAGTTATAGAAAAAGTGAGACAAATTATATCCACTAATACAAAAAGAGACATAGATCACACTTATAGAACGATAATGATCACACTTATAAAATAACTGAGACAAGGAAAATGTATATATCACACTTAAATTTTTATCACAGTTATTGAATTAACCGAGATATATTATACCAATAAATCTCAGTTTTTAACTATGATTAAACTGGTTAGACATTTTATACTTAGGTTTTGGTTTTTAGGTGTGATATATTTTATTTCACTATTATAAAAGGATAAAAATCACATATTAAAATGACAAAGATGTGATATATTTTATTGCACCGGGTCAATTGTTGTTTAGAGAGGTGAGCAAGGTGGCAAAAATGCTGGTTAAATATCAAAATCATTAGCACGTTTGGTTTAGGCAAAATATAAAAGATAAAATTTAAATTTAAGGTGAGTCATGGTGTCACACCTCATCTCACCACCTAAATGCCACAAAAAAAGAAAGAAAAGAAATAAAATCTAATATTAGTCAATATAATGGTCAAAGTGATAAAGTAGCACTTATGATTTGACCTATCCACCATCCATTTGTGATTTTGTGATAAATTATTGGTGTGAACCCCCAATTTAGTGATTGCTCGTTCTCGCGTGAAATTCAACCACTCTATATCTCGTCAACGGCCTAATTGACTAATTAAATTAGATCTAGAAGAGTCGTTATGCAGTACACTCATTGGGTTGCTTAACCAAGATTAGTGAACCCCACTTAAGAAACCAAATATGTCTCTAGTTGATTTTACTAGGTGGTCTCATTGCCCATTTTCCCACACTAAGTATCTTTTCTCGATCTCAACAAAGTGTGTTAAATCATGTATTAGGTGATCAATCCACCACAAGCATTAATGTCAAGTAATGAGAAATAATTCCACAAAGTGTTTGAAATCTAAACAATCATTCTCACAAATCACAAGAAACTACAAAATCACAATTAACATTCTTGGTTTAGATCTCCAATTTCATCTTCATCGTCTCCAAATTGGATTTTACACCATTCCAAAAATATGAAATTCCGGATAGAAATCTAACTAAAACTAACACAAATCAAGATGAAAAATTAATGAACAATAAACTAAATAAAGATTAACCAAGAAAATCCATTTTCATTGACTCCATCTCTTCCAAGTACAAGCAATCATCTTACTCCCATAAAGAAAAGAAGAAGCTTGAAAAAAAAAAACCACCACAAGATTTCTACTATATGTTAAGATCAAGCGTTTAACGTTTTACTAAAACCAATTGGTTTTAGTACAACAATAAGTGCTTGATCCTAATATAGTATCGGAGCAGAAGATCCCGAGTCAGCAGGCAGCTTCCGTCAAAGACAAAAAAAAAAACAAGTCAAGTGTTGGCTCTCTCTCTTATATAAGCGCACACTGGAGAGGCGTGTTATAAGAAATATATAGTAAGAGCATTTACTAACACCAATTAGTTTTAGTAAATCGTTAAGCGCTTGATCTTAACACTATATAGCTACTACAATCTGTTAATTACATTGTTTTTGTGTTACGGTGACCTCCCCCAAGGTCTCTAATAGTGTAAGGTGGCTTCTTATGGTTTGGGGAAGGAAGAAATATATTTGCAGCTGCAAATTCACGTTTTTATGGAGAGAAACGCGTAACGAGTCGAGCTGTCCGAAATTCGGTCCGACAGGTGGTTCAGTTTTCCTTACCTGGCCGTTCATATTCCAAGTAACAAAACGAAGATAAATGTCGGAATCGCATGAAAACTCGCAGCCATGTACGGGGGAGACCGTCTTTATACCCCGGTGACTACTCACGTTGCCGGAAACTGCCCTCCGCAACGCCGTCATGGGTTTTTTAGTGCCAAGTTTTCTTGTGAAGAAAGTTGCACATGATAGCCCTTCTTGATTTTGGTTTTTATCTTCATCTCTCCCCTTTGGGAACTTCATGCAACTACAAGCTTTTGTTGGCATGGAAAACTCATATTTTTTATCAACATATTGACAGATTAAATACAGGATTATTATTTTTTTGTTAGGATAAAAAGATATCTGGGATTTTTTTTACTTATAAAAGATGTATGTGAATTAAGATGGAAATACACCAGCATATATATATATATATATATATATATATATATATATATATATATATATATCTGCACGTGTACAAGGTTAGGCTGGAAACTTTTTAAAAGTATAAAATAAAAGTCAACACGTTCAAATTACTAAATTAGGGCTTTAAGTTCACAAGTTCAAGATGTAAAAGTATTCTTTGCTTCATGTCGTGGCAACATATGACTTAAAAAGTTAGTTCAAAATGTCGAAGTATTCATTTTCATAAAAGTCAACACGCTATATGTATTTTGTTAAACTTATACCATGAGTTATGTAATAGTTGTTTAATCATTTGCATAGATACTGTAATTGGTAAGGATATGGCTACGATCAATCAGGCATAATAAATGATACGATTTAATTACTTTTGTATTGATGAGTCACAGATCATGATTAATACATCTTACATCAGGAAGGCGGTCCTACGTTTTTAAGTGGCGGGTTAAAAAAAATCGCACATGTCAAAAAAAAAAAAAAATCGAAGAAAATACTGATATTTTTCTAATACATTCATATCAAACATCAAATTCATGTCTGCAAACACAAAACATACATATATATTAATACTAAATACTAATTCAACAATCTTTCTTGAAGCGCATTTGGAAGCGAAATCACTAATCGATGTATAATCATCAATTTCATCAACCAAATTCGCTCAATCGATATTATCGCTTAACCTTGAATTCAGCGTTAACCGACTCATCGTCTTGAAGATGGTTCTTTATTAAACAACTTGAAAAACTCCGATTCACTGAGATCTGGCCAGATTCTGGAATAATCAATGATATTGATAAACAATCTCCGTGTTTACATATATAACTTAGATCAAATGTTTTCAAGAATTTCAAAATTTGGAGAGGTTCATCCGCTACTTTCTTAATGAAGTAACGTTTAGTAACATATAAATTGTTTTATTGGGTTGGATATTTTTTTAAAGGATCGGCCTATATATAAAATTTTTATTGGGTTGGGTATTTTTTTTTAAAGAATCAGGCTATTGTTATCAAAATCGAGCTTTTAATATATCGATTTTTTTATAAATCGATCGGATTAACTCTATAAATTTTTTTTTGGATAAGAAAACACGTATCTCGATTGGCTATCGGGATTCGTTCGCTGTTCGACCGTCCGCTTTGGCTTGTGATAGGGCCGGCCCTGCTTACATCATGATCAAGAATGAGAAATTATATCATTCGTTGTGTATGAATGATTATGACTTATGACTGTACAATATTAAAGAACTTGTTCCATAATGATGGATATCTGCGCATAAGACATACGCAAGCGTAACAAATGTGCGGGTCCATGTAAACAATAAGTTTCTACCCCGAGTCAAAGATATATTGCTTGGAGTATGGTTCAAAACAGCTTGTTAAGCATACGTTGAGTCTGACATACCCATGGCCTCAAGGAGGCTCTAGATAGGTGGACGAGTCCGGCCATGACAGGCTTGTGATATGCATGCCCGAGTTTTCAAATGGCTAATATGTATGCATTGTTGAGCCCGTTGGTAGAAGTAACACGTGCACCTATTATGGTTTGATCGCTTTGTGTGAGTCCTTCAAAGAAGAATCACTCTTGTTTGAATGTCCATGTAAGCCCTCGGTTCTACTTAACTTAGAGAGTTGTCAAAATCTCACATACTTAAAGAATGATTTAATACATTGATTTTAACAATGAAATGACTAAACAGTCTTTATATATAATTAATGTAATATTTTGATTAAACTTCCAAGCAATAATAAGGGTAGATAAGAGAAAATTAAGACAATAAATGTGCTGCGTAAGTGAAACGAAATCAGATGAAAATGCTTTTTTTAGCAACTCTATGAACTAATTACTGGTAAACGTATTAATCATATTTTCTTTAAATTGTATGAATAGTCATAAGTATATATATATACTATCAAAAGTACGCTGTTTCTAGACAATGGACGGCTTGAACACATTAGAAAGAAAGCTATTCGGTTCCACAAATTTTACGATACAACCATGGTACGTATAAAGGTTGTATATTAAGTGATATACATTAAAACCATTTATTTTTTATCTCTTACACATGATAAAAATATATCATGTGAAAAAAGAGTGAAAACGAAATGTTGTGACGTATAGCAATTCAAAACAATTTTTTTATAACCGTTGCACAGCACTATAAAATCTCTCGATTTGATTTATAATTCTACGTACTATACGATTGATGTGGATCGAACCCCTTATCCAAAAGGTCTCTATTCATTCCGTCTTTAGGATTACTACAAGATGTAAATCGAAGATTAATTGTATTTCATAATGATTCAATACACTCGGATCGTCTTTAAACATTTTCGTTGAATTAACAAGAGATTCAAACTCTTACAGTACTCTAGCTAGCTAGATTAGAATATCACTGTAAATCCAAGTTCTATAATAATTGGAGCTGTGTCCAGAGAATTTTTGAATAGGGATTGATATGGATTTTGGGAGCTTAATTACAAAAAGGTACATATATAGAGAAGAAGCATAGCCATATATATGAGCATATAAAAAGCCATCAAAGTTGATAAAGACATGACAATATATATCTAATCTAATCCAGCTAATGCTTTAAAAATCCATGGCTGAAGAAAGCTACATGCACATGCACATGCACACGCACAGAGCCAAAGTCGTATTCATATTATTGTACTACTATTTTCCAGAATATTCATTTTTTTTACCTTCTTTTTTTCCCTCGTTTTAGTTCAACTACCTTAGAAAATGAATGTCTCGTTGTAATCTTTTTTTTTTTTTTTTGTAATCAAACTTTCAGATTTCTTCTTTTATAATATAAACTATATACTTGGATGATGGTTAGCCACAGATTTCTATGTTTGATTCTCTTTGTCCGAAAGAGACAGACAATTTTGTTAATTGTTTGGTTAACAACTTAACATTAATTGATGACCTCTTATCTCAATTTGAATAATGGATTTCTAGACCTACCTATCAGTTGTGTAATAAGGTTGGACACGCATTTACAGAATGCCGGTACAGGTTTGATGTTAACTTCAACAATCCTTCTGCATCTAATCAAGGCAGTCAGCAAAATCAATAGGCCCTTGCTGCTTATCTTGCTGGTCCAGAAGCACTTGCTGATCCAAATTGGTATGCTGATAGTGGAGCAACCAATCATGTAACTGCAGATCTTGGCAAACTTCAGTACAATGGCTCATATACACTGGGAGTGGGTAATGGCTCTAGACTTACTATTAATCACCTTGGCCACACCACTTTTCCAACTTCTAATTTTGCTCGTAAGTTACACAATGTTTTACATGTCCTTGCTATCACCAAAGACCTTGTTAGTGTTTCTAAATTGACTAGTGATAATCTTGTCAATATTGAATTTGATAAATCTGGTTGTTTTGTGAAGGACAAAACCACAGGAAAAATCCTTCTCAAAGGTAGATTGCACAATGGTCTATACTGGTTGCTTCCCTCTTCTCATCAGAACTCCATTCAATCCAGCAAAAGTCTCTCTCAATCAAGCATGAAGCATCTCCAATCCAGTCAGAGTTCATGTCTTGACACACTCGACAAAATTATTGTGATCGTATCATCATAAAATCTTAAATCATCTGAAACTCGGACTTGAAATTAATCAAGTACGGGAGTGTTCACCCACAAATTCAACCATCGACTTGAAAGGATACTTGTCTCTAACATTTCCTTGACCGTTAAGAAGGATAGAATGATAATAAAAAAAATCATCCGGTAAAGAGCTAATCGAATCGTCAAGAAGGTGCCTCTGTTTCATGAAAATAAAAATAAAAAATCGGTGTTATAAAGAATCCGGTTACTTACTTAGACTGTCGTCATCGTTTGGTCTAGAATGACTAATCCGAATTGACAAGATATTTATATCTCACACTTATAATAAGATAATACTTCTCGCACATTTTCAATATAGGAAGTCACATTCTGCTCTCCCCCTAAGCAATTGGCATCCTGCTACTTTCCCATGTAATTCAGTTAAGTCATAGTTTCCAAGATTATGTCACTATAAAATGATGACATGTTCATACAAATTTATTGTAACCGAGAATTCATGTTGCTAGTCGGTAATAGCTGCAAAGTATATATCAAATAATTTCTTAAAAACAAAAAATAATAATAATAATTTCTTTCAAGTGGTAAAAGAAGAATTGAGCGGGGAAAAAATATCTGGAGCGGTGGGGCCACCAATCCAGCAGTGCTGCCGAATTTAACGGGATTGTGTGGTGGGGGAATTTGAGATGAAGTGACGGGTGAAACGATCAGAATCACACTGTTTAAATGTAGAATAAAATTGTGTGGTGTGTATGGTGTCACACGGTTTCTCCTCACCGTGTGGAGACACAACACAATAACTTCCCGACTTTAACACATTAAAAGCCCGGAATTACGTCATATGACTCAATATTAAATCTTTTCCAAACCCTAGGGGGCATAGCGCTGCGAAGTTGGCGATTTTTCATCTATCACACATTCGTTCTTCGCGATCTAATCGTCCGGTCTTTGTAGTCGATCAACCACACACGGATCAAGACATTCAGAAGCGGTAATTACCACTTCATCTTTGTTTCTTTGTAAGTTGATCCATCTTTTTTTGTTTTCTTAATAATCTAGAGTTTCGTTCTTAATAAAGTCAGAGTTGTTAATTGTAGTTTCTAAGATCTTTCGTTCGTGCATTTTTCTTGAATCTGCATCATATCGCAGTTAGTATCCAATAGAGATTAGGAAATATAATTGAACGGCTAGATTTACTTTGGTAAAAACCAATATGACGATACGGGATTTCACCCCTCCACGTGGAATTGTCTAATTGGTCCAGCTGGCATGTGGAAAAGTCCAAGTATATTATCCACATCGGGTCGAATACGAGGCGAATCAGTGATCACCGCTGCGACCAGCCGAGATCTTGCAAGTGTCTCACCTCGATCGCCCACGTCGGTATGAATCGAGTCGAGACCAAGGCCTCCAGTCCAGGTTCCCAGGCCCACCGCCCAATTGGTTACTTGGGCAGGGGGTCAAGGCCCATTAAAGGGTATTTGTGTCAATAGACTAAACCGCCCCAAGTTTAGAGGCGAGTAAGGACATGTGCCTATAAATACACAACTCCGGGAACTACGTAAGGTTTGATTCTGGACATAACACAGATATCGTAGGCAATCCAAGATACATTCTTGGACTCACCATAAAACACTCAAAAACGTTACATTTCCACCAAGTTCTGACCATTCGATCCCATTACACTCACCCTGCAGATTACGCGTGGCTCTGTTATTCGGTGGTGCTTCATTTAAGCATCATCATTTGGCGCTAGAAGGAGGGCCTTCTACCGGTGAGTTGGTAAAGAAGTCGCATGGCACCACAAGTAAGGAAGAAACCGACGAACAGTAAGAACATGCAGATCGAAGAGCACACGGAGATAGATCCAGCAGGGGTTCCATCTCAGATTCAAGAAGTCCCCACTGGATCTAGAGAGCGATTCCAGATCCACCGGACCCTTCCTCCCCAGCTACAAGATATGGCAGATCACCTAGCGTCTTTAGATGAAGACGCCCTGAAAAGGGTGGTAGCGTCGGCCTTCATAGGTAAAGGAATCTGTAATCCCCCTGAAGAGCACCTTTTGGGCCTCTGAGGTCGTAAAGAAGTCGATAATGCTAGGGAAGAGGCGGTCGAACCTCAAGAAGAATGTGAGGAAAGCGCGATTGAAATCGGCGTGATTTAACGCCCACAAACGTCCTGAACAAGAAAAGCATCGGCTAGTCGGAGAGAGCATTCAAAGCGAGTTCAATCGCATCGTAGGCAAGGAACCGGTCCGCAGAGTGGCTCGAATCACCATTTAGTCCCGAGATAGAGATATACACGATGCAGAATCGTCGAACCACCCAAGATGGAACCCATGACGGTACAACGGACCAGAGGATCATCTATATCGATACATATCTTTGATGAGATTGAGAAACGCCAATGACGCCATGAAGTGTCGAGCTTTCGACACGTTACTCTGAGTCGAGCCCGTGAATGGTTTCATAAGCTACGGCCCGGTCGATTTCAAGCTTTTTACTGAGTTGGGACGAGAAGTTTAGAGAGACGCTTTTATCGGGAACAAGAAGTTCCACCTTAGTGCTACCCACCTTATGAACATCAAGCGCGAGAAAGGAGAAACCACTATCGATTTTATGAGGCGTTTTAATCTCGAGGCCATGAAAGTGCATAATGCCAGTGATGCATTGCAAGTTAATGCTTTCGTTGGAGGTTTGCGGAATATGAAAGCGTATGACAAGTTGTCTAAGAAGATGCCAAATGACATGGGCGAATGTGTGAACATAGTCCATAAGTTTTGCCAAGTGAAGAGGCGATGCGCTTGCACACCATTTCACTTGGCCTCAATCGAGAACGACTCGAAGCGGACCAAGGGTCACCTAGGGTCGGAACGAAGAAAGCAAAACCAACGTGTTCGATCGATCGACGACTCAATATCGGATCGGCTTGGAAAGAAAGGGAATCGAAGATCGAGATTTTACACCCTCAATCGGTCTCGGGGAGAGGTGTTGGCAATTATGATCAAGAAAAATATTGCCCGAACACCCAAGCCGATGTCCAAGGACCCGGAGAAAAGGAAGAACACTCATAAGTATTGCGACTATCACAGAGACGTGGGGCACGACACGGAGGAATGTTTCGATCTGAAGAGGGATATCGACGCCTGCATTCAAGAGGGTCGATTGGATGAGGTGATTGATGGTCGAGAAAAGGACGAGCCAAAAGGCCGTCGAGTACAAGAGGAAGACTTATAATGGAAAGAAGGATCGATCCAGCGTCGTGACAATCGAAATCGTCGAGGCAAGTCGGTGAGCCGGTATACCGAGATAACCGCCGTGATGACCATCGAGAGGATCGAATCGAGACCTCCACCGTGATAATCGCGCCGGGTATGGCGTAAACACGATTGTTGCGAGCATGAATCGAGATAGACCTCGATCAGTCGACATTCTTGAGATAGATCTAAAGAATCGAAGAAAATTTCGAGATTTACTACGGAAGTGGGCTACGGGCCAAAGATGACGTTCGAGTTCCTACGCGATCATAGCGAGGATTGGTGATCGAGGCGGTGATAAGTCGAGGTCGCATAAAAGAGTTTGTGTCGAGGTAAAGGAAGCGCCGTTAATATCCTCTACTATTCCGCCTTTAAAGCCATGAGGTTGAAAGATGAAGACATCATTCCGTTATCTACCCCTCTGTTTGGGTTTATAGGCGGGCCATCCCCCCTGTCGGGTCAATCAGTTTGTTGACTACGGTTGGAGATGAGAGAAAAGGCGGACAATGGAAATGACTTATGTCAGTAGTAAAGGCCCTTCAGGGTACAACGCGATATTAGGTCGACCCGACTTTATATGACCTCGAGCCATCATCTCGACATTCCACAACAAACATGAAGTTCCCCCTTTGGTATGGTACCCATGAAGTCAAAGGGGCGTCGAGGTAGCCAGGAATTGTAGTCCAGTTACGATTAAAGGAAAGGAGTTGGGACAGTCTTTGGTTGAGGAATTGATACCTAAGGAAGAGGAAGATCGAGCTGGGTCTCCGCCGACCGGCGGGAGGAAGTTCGAGTGTGGAAAGAGGAAGAAGGCCAAGGGTACAGATCGGGAAGTGGATGCCACACCACGACACGAGAGCCCTGGTCAACCTCTGGCCCGAGTATCGAGGCGTTTTTGCATGGAAAGCAGATGACATGCCTGGCCTATCGGCGAGACATAGCGATACATCGACTCAACGTCGATCCCAAAAAAGAGGCCGATACGAAAAAAGAAGAGAAACCTCGCTCCCGAGAGGGAGGAAGTCGTAAAGAAAGAAGTTGACAAGTTGTTAATTCTTTGGGATCGTGAAAGAAGTATTTTATCCGGATTGGTTAGCCAATCCAGTGTTGGTTAAAAAGCCGGATCAGACCTGGCGAATGTGCGTCGACTTTACCGATCTTAACAAAGCATGCCCCAAGGATTCTTATCCGCTACCAAAGATCGACCAGTTAGTCGACTCGACACTAGGTTTCGAAGTATTCGGGTTTCTCGATGCCTACAGGGGGTATTATCGATCTTTATGGACCCCAGGACTCGGAAAAAATGGCTTTTATCACGAGTTTGGCACGTTTTTGCTTCGTGGCGATGCCGTTTGGCCTTAAGAATGCGAGGGCAACCTATCGGGCGGTCAACAAAATTTTCGGCGGTCGATAGGTCGAAACATGGAGGTTTACGTGGATGATTTATTGATCAAGAGCAAGTCCATGGGACAGTTTCTTGTCGATGTCAGAGAGGTCTTCGAGGTGTTACGGGCCGCAAACATGAAGCTCAATCCGAAGAAATGCACGTTTGGAGTCCGATCGGGGAAGTTTCTAGGATATATGATATCGAGAGATGGGATTAGAGCCAACCCGGATAAAATCGAGGCCCTGAAGAGCATGCCTGCACCTCGTAACGTAAAGGAAGTGCAACGTTTGACAGGTCGGATGGCGGCCCTCAATCGTTTCCTGTCGATATCAGCACAAAGGGCCCTGCCATTCTTCAAGATACTAAAGAAAGCGAGTCCATTCCAGTGGGACGAGAAGTGCCAAAAAGCATTTGATGATTGAAGAGTACTGCCGATTTACCCACGCTATCCTTCACCTCGAGAAGGAGAAACTCCTGGTTTATCTAGCAATCTGTGAAGAAGCAGTGAGTGCCGTTTTAGTTCGAGATGGAGACCAAGGACAGATCCCAGTGTATTTCGTAAGCAAGGCATTGCATGGACCAGAGACCAGATACACGCCGGCTGAAAAATTGGCATTAAGTCTAGTTCATGCATCGAGGAAATTGAAGCCCTACTTTCAAGCACACCCCATTTCTGTGGTCACTGACCAGCCCCTGAAGCAGATTTTGGCGAAGCCCGAGACATCGGGTCGGTTGGCCAAATGGGTGGTCGAGCTAATGAGTATGATATCGAGTTTCTACCCGCACGACCATTAGCGGTCAAGCTCTGGCGGACTTCATAGCGAAGGATTATCAATTCGGTTGGAGCAGGATAAGCGGTCATCGGATGAGCAAAGTGGACTATCCATGTTGATGGTGCCTCGAGTAGAGAGGAGCGGAAGTGGTCTGTTATTGATCGACCCTCTAAGGAGAAGAGTTCCTTATCGCGCTACTCGAGTTCAAGGCTACCAATAATGAAGCGAGTATGAGGCAATGATCACTGGTTTAAAGCTGGCATTGAAGTTGGGAGTCGAGAACCTCCTAGTATACAGTGACTCACAGCTCGTAGTGAATCACATTCGAGGCGATTATGAGGCCAAGGAAGAATCTATGAAGAATTACCTGAGAGTGGCTCAGGGGCTAATGTCGAAGTTCAAGACGGTTCGTGTCGAGCAGGTCCCCCGAAGTGAGAATAAAGCGGGCGATCGCGCTATCTAAACTCGCGATCGAGTTTCAGGTCGAAAAGGAAAGTTACGGTAGAAATGTTAGCGAGCGAAGCTATAACGAAGTAGATGTGCAACGAGTGGTTGAGGATCGACATGGATGGATCCGATAGCATTATTTTTGAAAGGCGGAATTCTACCATCCGATAAATCTCAGGCCGGAAAATCGGCTTCAAGCTTCCAGCACGCTCTATTCGACTATGTGCTTTATCGAAAGTCATTTGTAACACCATGGATGCGATGCGCATCGGAAGAAGAGGGGGCTTATCTACTCGAAGAGATACATCGAGGGGTTTGTGGTAACCATTGCGGAGCTCGGATGTTGGCAAGAAAATGCAAGCTAGCAGGCTATTTTTGGCCGACGATGCAAAAGGATGCCAATCGATTGGTGATGAGTGCGAGGGCTTGTCGGTACACGATGTAGTGACCCATCAACGGCGCAAGAGATGAACGCCATCAGTCGGTATGGACGTTCGATGAGTGGGGATCGATATAGTCGGACCTTTACCTCGAGCCCCGGGCAATTTCAAATATGTTGTAGTCGCCGTCGATTATTTCACAAAATGGGTCGAGGCCAAGGCTCTAACCGACATCAGGGCTCAGACCATCAAGAAGTTTCTCTGGGAGAACATTTTGTGCAGTTTGGAATTCCCAAGTATCGATATCGGATAATGGGACTCAATTTACGGATGACCGCATGGGATTGGCTCAAAGAGTTCAAGATCGAGCATAGAACGACATCGGTAGCCCGACCTCACCCAATGGGGCGGTCGGCAGACAAACAGACAAATCAAGTTTGGGTTGAAGAAGCGATTGGAAGGCGAGGGTCGTGAGATTGGGCGGCTCGATTACCCAAGATATCGTGGTCGATCGAACAAAGACCCAATTCGGCTACCAGGAGACTCCATTCGCTATGGCTTATGGATGCGAGGCGATGATACTGCGGAGATCGGATAGCCTCACTCGAATTCTGGCGTATAACGTTGAATCAAAGCGTCACCGATCCGCTTCAAGAGAAAGATAACGTCGAAGAGAAGAGAGATGGCGGCATATCGAATGGCGATTATAAAAGGAAGATTTCACAGTATTACAACGCAAGGGTGAAATACAAATACTTCAAGTAGGAGACCTCGTGTTGAGGAAAACGAAGCCGACAAGCAGGACCCAATAGGCAAGCTCGAGCCGAATTGGGAAGGTCCGTATAAAGTCTTAAAAGTACACATCCTAAAGTGGTCAGATCGGTTGGGGAGATCGGATGGCAAAGACGAGTACCTCGGACTGCACGCCACCAATCTCGGAAATACTACGTTTAAGATTGTTCAATTTACAACATTCGCAACTTCAATTTTAGTTATTTGTAATGTAATATGTCGATGTGACGGTTGCTTTTAATGCCTTTTATTCAAGTAATTTTCTTTTTCTATATTACGCTTAACATGCTCATGTAAAAAAGAAAATGAAAGTGGAAGAAAAAACCAACAACAAGAAACCTTGACACGAGGGAATTAAATCGGAAAAGTGAATAAAGCCAAGTCACCGACAATGCTTAAATCACTTCGAGTGCGCGTATCATCGACTCGACGGAGTTATAGCAAAGTGGAGAAAAAGCCAAGTCACCGGCAAGTGCTTATATCGTTCCCGACATGCCAAGAAGCCACGATGCTAAGCAAATGGAAAATCCCATGATGGATACCCAACTCGACCGGATCATAAGCACCACGATGTGCGGCGGTTGAGCGAGGGACTTTAATTCGATATCCGTATAAGCGACAAAGCGGAGAGAGTCGAATCGAGCTCCGACCCAAAAGCCAAGTCAAGCCATAAAGCGCAAGATACAATGCTAGGTCGACTCATACCCAAGTGTACCACGAGTCGTATACTCGTACTACACTTCGAGGGGCCAGCAGGGGAATTAAGTCCGAAGGACTACACCCCATAAGGCAACATTTTCGAGGGAATTAAGTTCAAAAGGACTACACCCTGAACAAACGATCAGTAAGAAACAAAAGACATTCAATTAAAAGCATAAGATTCAAGTCTGAAGATCAAAATGCAAAATTAAAATGTCAAAGTTTACAAGATCGGATGGACAAAATGAAAGTTCAGACAAATAAAATCATAAAAGTTGTTACAACCAAATCGAACGGATTTTGTTCAAAATTATTCAACAAGAACACTCAGACATCGGGGGGGATCGAATCGGAGGCATTGGGATCAGCATCAACATCCTCATCACCTTCCTGGTTCAAAGCAGGAACCACGTATTTCTCATACAAAGAGACACCAGATCGAAGGTCGTCGAAATAGCGGCCATATCGAGGGATAGCCTCCACGTCATATAGATCGCCTTTCCGATCTTTGGACACTTGGACGGAAAAACGACCTTCACCTCATTTAGAGCATTTGTGAAACCCCTTCATTGCACGAGTCATCAATAGCATCATCTCATTCTTGAACTCTTGAGAAGCGGATAATCTTTCTTTACTGTTTCCACACGAGACGTAAAGCTGTCGACTTCAATCTGAAGGTCGTCCCGGCAACTGATAGTCGCGGTCAATTCGGTCTTGGTCGCGTCGAGCTCTGACTTTATCTTAGTCAACTCCGCATCTCTCTCAGCTAACTGCTTCTCAGCTTTTGACACATTGAATCGAGAAGCTTCGAGATCAGCTTCGAGAGTCAAGCGCCGACCATCTAGCTTTCTCACAGTGGCCTCCAGCTTCTCGATTTTCGCCGTCTGCCTCTTTATAGTCTCTTCTTTTTCCGTCAAGACAGCAGATGGGGACTCCATTCTTTTTATTGCCACCTCGGCGGCAAGACGAGCCTGCAAAGAGATGTCCATTAATTTGAGTCGCGGCCAGGCCAAATATAATTTCTGAGTTTTAAGAAAGAAGACTTACAGCTTGGATAGACTTGGAAAAATATTTGTTCAATTCGTTAGAGGCCATGGCCTCCAAATCGGCGAGGGAAGTCTCAGGGATCATGTCGACAGTGTGTGGCATCGAGGGAGCAAGGTTTCGAGCCTCCTTTCCAGTACCATGCCTCGGCTCGGTGATCTTGAGACGCTTTCGGGCGTTACCTTCCCCTCGTGGCTCTCCCACCAAGGCATCGTCGGAGTAAACTTCTTAGAGCGTCGGATGTCGACACGGGGTAGGAGGTCGGCGGAGTCCTTTGACCCTAGAAATTATCGAGCCGGATCTGAGGCTTTTTCGACTTGACCCAGCCAATTCTTGGATCTTTTGGGATCCATCTTTTTTGGGTCCGGCATCTTGGTAGATGATTCCATCTCTGAAAAATATTCCACTGCAATGATGAAGGTCAATGTCAATACATGATCGAGATGTAAATAAATGAAACAGAAAGAAGTGTAGCAATTGGATAAAATCAATGAAAATCCTACACAAAACCCGGACTTCTTCATCAAGTTCGATATAAGCACCCGGGCCTGCCGTCTCGAGATCGGCATAAGCGTATAGAGGGTGCAAGTTCCGAGTAGCAATATCGGGATGAACTTGCTCAAGCTTTCCGCACTATGCAGGAGGATCGGAATCAAGCCTGTCGTGCCATTTCTTAGGTCTTTTGTGCCAGGTGTGTATATCGAGGTCACCGAGACCGTGTCGGATAAAGAAAAAATTGGGTTTCCAATCCCCATGAGATGATATGGTCTTCCGTACAAAATCAGAGACCAGTGGACGCTTCTGAAAGGTATACCACCCCACGCCCCGCAACCCTTGAATCGCGTAATATTGCGAAATAAGCGGACAGTAAACTCGACCTTCGCTACTCGACACGCGAGGACAAAACCCATGAGGCTCCTAATGCTGTTTGGAGCCAATTGCGTGACACATATTCGATAGTGCCGGAGCACCTCGATAAGGCACGGATCGAAGGGATATCTCAACCCTTCCTTTAACTGCGCCTCGTATATGGCACAGAAACTGGGGGGAGGGTCGCAAGCAAATTGATATTGGCCCTGGGGGACTTGCATATTGTTGGAGGAGTATGGGATCTCGAATCTTTGGCATAAAGCCTTGATTTTTTCTTCAGTGAGGGCAGACATACACCCGTAAGGTCCCTGACCTTTCATCCTGGTCTGGCGTTTCGTCGCGCGGCGAGAAGTTGATCCTTCCTCCCCTTGTTCCTCCTCCTCTTCTTCTCCGGCAAGATTCTGGACGGATATATCAAATTGTTCAGAAACCGTCCTTTCTTGCGATTCGTCTTCCACTTCCGCGATGTCTTCTGGATTTTGGGAATCGCTCTCACTCACAGACATGAGAATAGAAAAAGCCAAGAGAATAAAGAAATAAAAGAAACAAAAACTGAAGAAGTTCAAAGCTTACTTGTGGTTTTCGTTTTAGACAAGGAGAGTGGGGGTAATGAGTCTTCACCGGCGTGGGCTCTTATATTCTTGTAAATCCTCTAAATGATTTGAAGGGACAGACTTTGGGCAGTTATAAGGGAAAAATCGCGTTCATTAAGGGTAAAGATCATACATAAACCAATGAAAACGTTTCGTTTCTGCGCCCATTAAATTCGGACCAAGATGATGGCGTCACTGACAACAACCTACACCGGCTAGTGTGGATATTGTTTTTTCCGCTTGAAGACCACGTGTCGGAAGAGTTATTCAAATTTTCGAGATCCGACATCAAGATCTCGAGTTGAGCTTCCTCCGATCCGGGGGGCTTATGGCGATCACGGGATTTCACCCTCCACGTGAATTGTCTAATTGGTCGGTGGCATGTGGAAAAGTCCAAGTATATTATCCACATCGGGTCGAATACGAGACGAATCAGTGATCACCGCTGCAGCCAGCAGATCTTGCAAGTGTCTCACCTCGATCGCCCACGTCGGTATGAATTGAGTCAAGACCAAGGCCTCAGATCCAGTTCCAGGCCCACCGCCCAATTGGTTACTTGGGCGGGGTCAAGGCCCATTAAAGGTATTTGTGTCAATAGACTAAACCGCCCCAAGTTTAGGGGCGAGTAAGGACATGTGCCTATAAATACACGGCTCCGGGAACTACGTAAGGTTTGATTCTGGACATAACACAGATCGTAGGCAATCCAAGATACATTCTTGGACTCAAACCATAAAACACTCAAAAACGTTACCTTTCCACCAAATTACTGACCATTCGATCCCATTACAAACTCACGCTTAGATTACGTGGCTACCTGTTATTCGGTGGTGCTTCATTTAGCATCATCTTACTTAAATATTTTAGTAAGGGTAATCTAATATTCAACAATCATATAAAGTAGGTGGTGGGGGAAATTCTAAGCTGAAGACTTTCATATGAGAGTCACCTATTTGCTATGTTGCACAGACATGGACACGGACACGACGCACGACACGGACACGACGATACGGCTAATTTCAAAATTTAGGACACGACACGCCGCCGACATGTTATATATATAATGTAAATAAAATTTAATTTATCAAAAAAATATTTGTAAATATCTGAAAAACTAGACAAAATAAGATAAGTATTACATAAACTCTATGAATATCTAGAATAAATATTCGACATTTATTCGGTGTCAAAAGAAATTGTGATTGACTTTCAAAATATTACAAATTGTAAAAATGATTGTTTATCAACAAAAAACATATAAACTTGATACATAATATTATTTATTTAATTATTATAGAAATGAAAATAGTGTATTTTAACGTTTCCATTGAAGAAACTTAAATAAAGAAAAAAAATTAAAAAATTGGGTTCATGAGTGTCGGTGTCGTGTCGGGGAGTGTCGACAGTGTGTCGGAAGCTGCGTGTCGGATATTTAAATAATAAATAATATTAATTTAATCAGCCGACAAGTGTTGGACACGGTGTCGAAGAGTGTCGGAGCGTGTCGTGTCGTGTCTTGTGTCGGACACGGCGCACGACGATCAGATTGAAGTGTCGGTGCATCATAGTCTATTTGGCTTCATCTGAAATACACATAGGTGACTCTTTATATGGGAGTCTCCACCTTATAATTTTCCCATTAAAGGTTGATTTAAAATTTTAATTGGCCTAAATTCACGCTTAAACTGAGCAATCAATTTTTTTGAGGCAAACTGAGCAATCAATTAATAGATTAAATTATGAATGTTGATATTTTACTGAGAAAAGGTGAAACGATCTAAGGGGCATCGTGACGCTCCGTTCCGGACATCGAGTCCTTATCCGGAAAAAACGCTCGGCACATACATATTTTTTTCTTTAATAAATCAAAGAAGTATATATACGTAAGCTTACGTCATCATACATTACTATCAATTGCAAAGCGGAAGACTTAAAAGAACAACTCGGGAATGTCAAACGACAAACAAAACAGATCGATCAAAGTTCTAAATCAAGTCTAAGAACATCCTCAAAAGAAACAACAGAATTAAATGTTGTTTAAACTATTACAATCTCAAATAAAAAAAGATAAAACGGGAAGCTAAAAGTCTAGTGGCATCTCAAACGTTAAACATTTACAATTCCAAGGTATTATTGAAACAATGAAAAGTAAAATAAACTTCATCTCGAACTCCAAGCTCAAACATCTGCATCTTGACTATCGTCATAGCCAAATTCATCTACCTGCCAATCTTCTCGGGGTGGGGTACAATAAGGAAAGGGGGTAAGTACATTTTGTGCTCAGTAAGGGGTAGAAGACCGGTAACACATATTGATCTACATATCTACCACATATGTTGCATTAAAATACACTCCCCTCTGCTAGGTCTGTTAGCACCATCACGAGCAATTATCTATGTTACATTGTAATTCATGGACATAATGCCCGAATGGTGGGTATGCACCGGGACATATATATTCAGCACCTCATATGGCACGGATGATTCCGTGTGGAACATTTCCCAAAACCCGAATATTGTCCGTTACGTATGAGAAATGATTCCATGTCGCGAATCATAAATGTGCCTCACCAAGAATTACAACGTTTTAGCTTTTAGACTCGTCACATATGCTTATTACGTAATTAATCTAACCACCTAAGTTCAATCACATATAAGGCTCCTTAGGGACTTCTAGTCCTAGACATCTAATCACTACCTAGCACGTTGTAAAAGAATCATTGACTACTAAGTCAATGTCCCACAAGGCCTAAACAAAGCCTTCCGGTGCTCCCACATTCTCCCCGCAGAGAGTCTCAGTTGTGGTGCGATTTGATACCAAGGCTACCAGAAGTCGATGTTAGACATTGTCAATTAACATATAATGTTCCATAAGAACATACAAACCAAATTATATCGTGTAATACACGTATAAACATAAAATTCATATAATACATATATATATTTTTACTAAGCTAATATTCTGCTTGGAAATAAATGAATACATACCGGGATTATCTTTTCACACAAATGTTGTTTTACACTTACCAAGATCCGAGAGTGGGCTTCGTTTGGATATTCCACACGTCTGTCATTCTGACCGTAAATGAGTCCGGAAAATATATACTATTCTGGCCAATTTATGGTCAATTCACACAACAACCATTCTGACCTAATTTGAGTCAGAATACGATCATTATACTGATTTTATTGTAGTCAGAATTTTGAATGTTTTTCACACTCAATACCGGTCAGAAAGACATTCTTACTAAAATTGAATGAAAAAAACTTTTAATATTCATGCGAAATTGATCGAGAATCAATAATAGTGGTCTTTCTTATATTGTTGTTGTTATCCCGACCCAATTCTAAGTGCGAATGTGTAGAGTATTCGGACTCAATATTGGTCGAATGATGCTCTGACTATATATGAGTTTGGAAAACTTCAAACATTCTATCTAAAAGATTGTCGAGAATCAACTATTGTGAGCTCTCAACACGTATATTCAGTAGTATTTTATTTATGGATGGATAATGTCGTCACATCGAGAATGAACGCGCAGATAAAATAAAAAAGTAAAGACGAAATTGGAAATAAATTTCTGTGTCAAAAGACATTTCCTAAAGAAAAATAATCTTTTTTTTTTCACACCTACGAATTTCCATACCATCGGCAACATCATAGTTTAGTTTAGTTTTATTTATTTATTATTTATATACTGTATCCATTTGATAACCCAGGCAAAGCATATCTAATGTCGGCGGCAGAAGCGTAGCAGCATGCTATAACATTCACCATGAGTAGACATACATATATATAACGAGAAGTCAAAAGAAAACGAAGGGGTACAAAATTAACACAACAATAACACTTTTAAAGACCGTTGAACACCCCATTATCTTGCTATGGATAGGAATTGATCCAAGAATCAAACCAAATTCTAAAATCCTGCGATCTCCTTCGGTTCTACGAACAATCGAAAAACAGAGCTGTTGATATCGAAACGATCACCTCCTCGCGGTGATCAATTTCTTCTACTATGGTCTGCACCGAAAATCAACCTTTAAGCCCTGAATTTGGAAAACGTGAATGTGAACATGTATTTTTACGGTATATACTAACATGAATCCAGTACTATGTCCTACTAGTACCAGTTCTAGCAGATATACAAGAATTCCAAGATTAGGAAACTAATGACGATGATGTCACATGATTCTTCCTATATTTTGCTTGCAAGTAGTTTAAACAAGCACTGTAATCAGATGATATATCACAAGGGGATCGATGCAACAGGCAAGTAAAATTGCAAACAATGAAAAAGAGAAGGAAATGACAAAAATACATGTATCAAGTTGGATGCATTATGTCCATTTATTTTTACAAACTTTCATAACCACAACATACATGAAAAATTTATAGTACAATATATCCATTTATTTTTCCAAACTTCTATAACACAACAAGGATACAAGAAAATTTTATACAAGAAAATTTTATAATACAACCGTTGTATGAAGGTTATACCAAGTGACATATATTACGACCATTCATTTCTAACATCTCACTTACGATAAGAGGCTCTAATATATGTCACTTGATACAACCAATTCCTACAACCGTTTCACCATAAAATCTCTCTATTTGTGATAGTACATGCAGTCCCTTCGGTTTACAGGCTCTCTGGTTATTGATGAGAGAATTTATGTACTATCACAAAAATCCATATTAATTATTGCAGATCCAAATACTGAAAAATCCTTTCAAAAAAAAAAAATTTACTGAAAAATGAAAAGAAAATAACAATTAAAAAAACATCCCAGATGATTGCATCATCTTCTTGTCACTTCAATGTCACAGGGCGGATAAGCACATCAACATTTGGCGGTATATATTTAGATTCTCTGAGATGTTCAAACTGGTTCAATGCAATGCTTCTTGCTTCCTTTTCGGCGTTGATAACAGAACAGTCGCGCTTGTCCTTTGTTAATTTACGGGTGTCAATGATGATTTTCTCAAGACCAGGAGCGTTCTCCACTACATGCATGATAAATTCAATATCGCAAACACGACCATAATAACCTTTAAACTCAAAAACTTTAAGGCTTTTGCTTTTGCTGCTATGTCTTTCAACCTCGCACATGGTTCTACTAGTCCGCTCAGGGTCGATCCAGAACATCTGCAAATTGCAAACACACAATATTTGCTGTCACAACAAGAAGAAACGTAAAGATAAAAACGTGTACAGAAGAAGAAATGGCCTTGATGCAAGGGGAATCATAATTGTGGGTGTACATAGTCCAATTCAGCCAGGCCAGTTTTCAATTATTTTTCAAACAGAACTGTTATATTCAGTTTTCAAAAATCAAAACTGAATCGGACTGTATAAACCTGCTAAACTGTATCCCCCACACACAAATATTTTAAATTCTTGCACATCACATGAAATGCACAACATACATGTATTGCAAAATGCTTACTAGGTTTCATGAGATGTGCACAGGTTCAATAAAATAGAGAAATCATGAAACAAAAAATGTCACGGGATAAATATTTTCCTTTCCTTTTAATTAAAAAGCATTACAGTAAGTATGAGCTTGAGACTATTGGTAACATTAAAGTGACTAATCAAACCTTTTTTTTTCAAATCTCAGCCGATTGGGGGGTTACATTCAGAAATAGCACTCCAAATTTGAGGGAGTTTACGGTGAAAATTCTTAACCGCACTATAAGTTCTTTGGGGTGTGAAAGAAATTGGAGTTTTTTTTGCGCTTATAAGCAAATATAGTTTATGCAAGCAAATATAGTTTAATTTTTAGTCTAGTTATAGACTTGTGAAATTATATTATGCTTACCAAAATCTTGAAATAGTGTGTGGAATAGGTTCATACAAAGAGAAGGAATAAGCTTGAACACAAGAAGCTACGTGATTTAGTGTATTTGAAATACAATCGAAAGCTCAAGGCTTGTGCTAATTCCAAGAAGAAACAAGATAGAACATTGATGACGTCAACAATGAATGGTTGCTTGGATAGAGGGATACAACCCGTTGATCAACCCATTGGATTTGGAGGCCGGTGATCAACCCATTTTTTATGGTAAAGATGATTTGACAAGGAATCTTATAGCAAAAGCTAGTTAATTGGGTGAATGAGACAAGGCCTACAAGAGCATCAACTTCAAGAAGCAAAGGCAAACAAGCCACAGGCAAATTTCAACTAGGAGAAATTTGAAGATGATGAGGAAGAAGGGGTTGATGTTGAAGAAGATTCATCGTGTGATGATGATGATGTGGAGGATGTAGGAGTGGGTGGGAGTGATAGCTAGGATTGAAGGGCTTGAATATAACAATGATTGAATTAGAACATTGATCACTTATTATTACCTTTTGTATTATCTCATCCTAAGGAAACTAATCTTGTTTTTTGTGTTGTCAAGTGTTATTGTGTGTCCACGATGACATCATTGCTTTGTGGTTGATGGTTTAGTCGTTTTGATGTTTTAAAGGTTGGTTTTGGTGTTTTGTTGAAGTATTATATTGTTGTTATATGATTTATTAGTTTTTTTAGTTAGTTATTGATGAAGTATCATATTTTTTTGTTTTGCGCGCTTTAAATGAATAAGAGGCACTTTTTGGTGCTTACACTTTAAAGAGCTAAAGATTGACCGGGGGCTTCACCGACTCTTTTCACTTTAACAACTATGCTCAAAAGAAGACCTTCCAAAGCCGACTCCACCACCGTTGCAAACAATCACCAAACTTTTCTAATTCATTTTTCAAACTTTAATTCTCACTGAACACAAATTCAAAATAACAGAACTAGGAATCACATAAATAATAATACAATGATTAACAAAGAAAATTTGTATATCAATATATTTTATAAATAAATAATTGCAAAATTAAATTGAAAAAAGTAGAGCAATATTCAAGAAATCAAACCTAAAAATTTGCAAATATAAGCACAAAACCTATGGACCATTATAAGATCATACGGGTGTAGACAGTTGTGATTTGTAAATTTTGATTTATTTTGTTACACTATACAAAAGTTAGATTAGATATATTGTTAGATGGAATACGATTTAGTTCATCTTTTAAATAATTGTTACAGTCTGTTAGGAACATCTATACGTGTAATAACTTCAGTATGCTGCATGTATGTATATATATATATGTGTGTGTGTGTGTGTGTGTATTACAATAGAATTTCTCTCAATATTCTCTTTCTTTTTATGCATTTAAAAGGCAAGTACAAACCTAGGAAAGGATGATGGGGAGCTATATAGATGTGTTGAAATATGTAAAATATTAATTATCTAACATCTCGTCAACTTAACCTTTTAGGAGAGATGGTAATTCAACATGGTATCAGAGCAGGAGGTCTTGTGTTCAAACCCCGCTCCAAGCATAGTTTTCCCACATAAAAAAATCAAGTGTTAAGGCTCTCTAAAAAAAATATCCACACAGTTTTCCCACATAAAAAAAATCAAGTGTGAGGCTCTCTAAAAAAAAATCCAAGTATTGAGTCTCTCTAAGAAATATAATAGGCTCACACACATTGAAAGATGTTTGATTCCCGTCCTCCGTATGAGAGGATAAGAATTTCTTATTTTGTTGATATTTATCTATCATTAGTATTCAACAGATACTAATGATAGGAAACCCAAGTGCCCTAATACAGTTTAGTATTTTAGTCCACATTTCTGAAAGTATAGAGCGCCATCCTCTTACTAGTTACCATCATGCGTATAGCTAAAACTCATATGGGGAAGTCAAAAGATTAACGTAAGGAAAGAAAAATAACAGAAAAAGAAGAAAAGTGTTGAGAAAGAAGGGCAGTTTGGTCTTTTTCTGATTAAATAAAGTGCAGTAGGGTTTGTTAGGCACAGCAGCCGCTGTTTCCTTTTTAGATTATTCTGTCTTGATTTTCTGTTTTCTTAAATTGTAACAGCCGATCTTGATTGATTCCCAAAATCAAGGAATTCAATTCAGTGAAGGCTCTAGGTCCTCCACCTATTTAAACCAAGTCTCCTATCATTGTAAAATCAATCTTTCAGAAATAATAAAAATACTTTTGTTCCTTTTACTTTCTTAACAAAAAGAAAGCTGGCACACAAAAAAATACATAGTTGGAGGGAGGCAAATGAAACACAAAAGATAACATGAAACAAAATATGCACATCACGTGGTAAAGAGTCAGGTGAAACACCAAAAGGCATAAAAAGGGGTTCATACCGTCAATACAAATTCCTCGAGATGAGGGCAGAATTTAACCGAGGAAAATAAACCAGTTAGACTTTCATCATCTTCAGCGCCCATCTGGATGACCAATCGCTTAAGTTTTGTTAGATGAGCAAGATCAGACAACATTGTGACCTCCTTCCTGTATGGAAGAAGGAAAAAACACAAGGACGGATTAGTCTATGGTAAGGACCAGTGCAAGAGGACTCTAGCATTGTGCGAAAGGACAAAGATGCAATTTGTCTATTTGTATACATTGTACACGTAGTTGAGTATCTTTGGTGCGGTCAATTACACCGCTTATATAATACACTCCGGTCAATTACACCCTCTTGATAATACACTCATCAAACAAGGACCTCTATCAAGACAATTAAAAAAAACTGGGGAAACACAACTCAACAAACAAGGACCGTTATCATGACAATTAAAAAGAAATCTAAAGAAACACTTCAATAGCACAAGTACCTCCAATTGGAATGGAAATAGCGTGAGAGCCTCAAGCTGAGGGAGGCAAGTTGCATTTAGAGATAAAAGATATATTAATTGGTTGGGTACCCTGCAATGGACAACTCAACAAGCATTGGAAGATCTCTAAGAGTTAAATCTCTTAAATTTCCATATGATATATCCAGTGAGACGATGTTTAACTTGGAGATGCTGAGAACTTCCAATTCAAAAGAGTATTGGATGTGCAGATACTTCAGAACCAAAGTAGGATCTGAAATTACTAGACTAACCAACCTACCGCTACTAACCACCTCAAGACGTTCAAGAAATGGACAATTTGCAAGAAATGAATGGATAGCTTCACTAGTTACACCTACACGTTTCAATGACAACGATTTGAGGCACTTGAGCTCAGCTCGTAGAAATCGGCTCTTGTTGCCATCCAAATTAGCTTTCCCGCTACTAAAGCAATCGGGAAGGACATAACTAACATGGTTCCCACACGACACCCAACCTGAAACCAAGCAATTCCAAAATCTCAACTTTCCTTGCTATTGCAAATTCCAACCACCTATCAATGTCCTTCTGGTGGTTTTCATCAAGGTTAAATACAACTCTAAATTTCTTCAAATAATTACACTTGTGTTTCCGTAAGACATGGTTGACCCACTCGACAAAATTATTGAGATCCGTATCTTCATAGTATGTTATACCATCTGAAATTGGGCCTTGAAAATCAAGTACCGGAGTGTTCACCCACAAGTTCAGCCATCGACTTGAAAGGATATTTGTCTCTAACATTTCCTTGACTGTTAAGAAGGATAGAATGATCAAAAGAATTTCATCTGGTAAAGAGCTAATACGATCCTCGGGAAGTTGCATCTGTTTTTTTTTTTTTTTTTTTTGCCTCAAGTTGCATCTGTTTCATGCAACAACAAAAAAATCAGAGTTATGGTGGAGGCATAAGAAAAATTAGGATGAAGTATCTATTTCATGCAACAACAAGTTGCATCTGTTTCATGCAACAACAAAAAAAATCAGAGTTATGGTGGAGGCATAAGAAAAAATAGGATAAAGTATCAGTAGATAAATATAGTGTAGAGGGCAGCAAGCAAACGAAAAAAAAGCCTTTTAGCTTCAGACTAGGGCATATTATATATAACTTGCAATTGAACCGGTGAAAAAAGTCTTGACGCTTTATATATTAGTGATATTACTTGGTGCTACTGTTTTTTGAAACAGTAGCACCAAGTAATATCACTAGTATATAGGCGTCAAGAGGCATCAATCTGAAAGCAAAGGATGCAACATTACATAAATTACCCTTTAAGCTGATAAAAAAGTATTGAAAAAAAGCTAATAACACGAGCATAGAAGCATAACTACAGAAAACGCCCTTTATCAGCTGAGAACGGTGGTAAAGATCCAAACTTTTCCTCATGAATTCCCAATTTGCCCTAGTTCACGCACTTCCAGCCGTACCGGTCAACTAGTGCTCGAATCTTTAGAAACTGAAAATCAATATAGGGCCATAAATTTGATATATGTTGAAAATGTTTGAATCTCATCCCTGCTACTCGTCTCTCAGATCTTAAAAAAGAAGAAGCAAGAAAACAAAAAGCAGCAAAGCGTTATAATATTTCAGTGCGTCAGTTTTTGGCAGCGGTGTCTTACTAATGATGATCTTCGCGTTGATGCATCTTGAGATACAGATGATCATCCAGATCCTGCATGCATCAATCAACGGTAAAGATCAGCCGTTATGTCTGGCCGTTACACCGTCGCAGAATATGATATGGCCAGAAAGATGTAGCACCACTCAAAAAAAAAAACAGGCAAACAATTTTCGTACCCGGATCCGTATGTAAAAAAAGGGACTTTTTTCACTTGGTGTATACTAATGCTAAAGGAGACTGCATATCATTACCTTCTGGTAGGAGACAAAGGGAGGCTTCTGGATCTCTCAGCCTAGCAAATCGGCGCCGATTGGAATCGTTGCCTCGTCGTGGAACAAAACGAGTAACGATAATGACACAACGGATAACATAACTTGCAACTACATGGTTGGTTGATTAGTAATGCAGACTCACTCCCTTTGATAAGCCGGAATCGGGTTGTTTCTTTATTTGGCGTCATATATGCTTTGCGGCGGAGTCGCTTCGGGCTGCGTTCGAATTTGACAATGAGGGGAGGCTCAAATGGGTTCTTCATCCGTAAGAAAACTTTACGATTAGCTCGGCCTATCATGCATTGCAATCCAACTCGGCTGCCCCAAATCCGGATAAACGTGGCTGGCAGCTTATTTGGGGCATCAATGGCCCAACCCGAGGTAACTTTCTTCTGTGGTAAATCCGTAAAGAATCCCTTCCCAATGCTGAAATTCTGCTTTCACGTCACATCATTGCAGATGCTACCTGCAGCATATGTGGCATCCACGCTGAGACTGTGATGCATGCTATGAGAGATTGCGCAACGACTAGAAAAGTTTGGAGAGGGGTTATTCATAATGCCTATTGGCACGAGTTCTTTTCGATTGTAGACTTTCCGAGTTGGCTTGATCTTTGTCTTGGAATGAACATGCTTAAACACGACACAATTAAGTTTTGGAGATTTCTTTTTCGGGAGCTTGTCTCTAGCATTTGGTATTGGCGTAACAAAGATCTCCATCAGAATGACACTCAACGCCTCCCTACAGCAGTTTTTATTGCAAAAATGATACGCAAAGCGCGTGAACTTAGATTAGTCTGACCCTAAGTTTTTACTATTCTATTTTACTACTCTTGATGGTTTTTTTTTGAATTACTACTCTTGATGTAAATCTAAATTTTACCCCTGTTTGTAAAGTTTTTTGTACAACTGCTTGATTTAATAAAATATCCGGTTTATACAAAAAAAATACAATGCAGACTCGTTGATTTGTGTGAAAAACCGACTTATATTTTGAGACGGAGGTAGTACTTCTACTAAAAAAAAAATACTCCATCCGTCCTAATTTGTTTGAAATTTATTCCTTTTTCGGTTGTCTCATAATAAGTCTCATAATTCTAAATAGAATTAATTTTTTTGCTTTAATTGCCTAAATTGCTTCAACTCATTAATTGATGTCTCTTAAATAATGTGAAAATAATGCTACATATAAAAATGATAAAAAGGTAAATTTGTCAAGTTTTAAATAATCAGTCAACTCATTAATTCATGTCTCTTTAAATATTGTGAGTTACAAAATGTCTCAGACAAATTGGGAAGGATGGGATAGTAATAAAAATGTACTACCGTGCATCATAACCGAGGAAGCACAAGCACACGGGAAATTATTGGGTGGTCCTCCATTTCAGACCGACTTGTGCGTAGAATGATCCGATAGCGCAGTTTAAATCAGCTTTAAAAGCATATATTCTCTGTGATACCACACGTGCTCCACACCACCTAAAAACCTCCCACACACGTATGAAAACGGTAAATGCGATAAATCAGTTAACCGGTTGATCCGACCCGTTCACCGTTTACGTAAACTACTAACTCCGGTCCAAAATATAAGTACTACCTCCGTCCCATAAAATGTGTTCATATTTGGAAAAAAAAATTTGTCCCATAAAAAGTGTCTATTTAGAAAACTAATACATCATTTAATGCTATTTTTCCAAACGTGCATGTAGCGTAACATTTATTGTTGTACTTCATTTCATATTCCAAAACAAACATTAATTATAAAGTAGGAGTATATATGTCTAATACTACTAAAACACAACACATTAATACTTGTATTCAACTCGCTCCTAAGATTGTTCGTTTACCCGTACGGATTGGAACGTCGGAGAATAATTATGGTGGGGGAGTGATTTAAGAGATATCTACCAGTGGTGGGGGTGTGATTAATTCTCACACACTCTCTCATACATAGTTGATGTGTGTAGGTGTGACATGAATTAATCACAACCCTACAGTTTGGTATACCTCTAAAATAACTCTCACCCACCATAACTCTTCTCGGAACGTCGAGAGCAGTGACGGAAATCTATCGGAATAATGGCGAAATCCAGGGCCAATGACGAGGAGCTCCGGCGAGCTTGTGAGGTTGCCATTGAAGGCACAAAGTAGAAGGTAGAAATGTCGATCCGATTGGCCAAGAGCCATGGGATGTGGGGCAAAACCGCCAAATTGGGCCGTGGTCAGATGGCCAAACCTCGAGTTCTTGCCATTTCCAGTATGTCTTTCTATTTTGATCTCATTCATTTGAGCTTCAATAATGTTATTTGTTTCAAGTTCAATTTCATAGGATCCTCAATTGCTCAAGTTAATAATCAATTGCTGTCTCTCCACGGGGAAACTGAGAGCCATTAAAGCAGCTAACATCTTGTTGGAATGTTAAAGCTCGGAAAAAATATCTACTCATAGAAGTTGCTATTTATTTTTTAGTATGAGATAATATGTGTGCCTAAGGTGCTAGTTCTTTTTCGTTATGCGAATGTGGCATGCAGCTTCGAAGTTAGGATACTTCTTTTGAGGCAGTCATTATTGGAGTTCTAATATACACAGAAGCTGTTGTATAAGTGTGAAAATGTTCTTAGAGGACTTTAGTCGAACATTTGTTTCACAAAAGCAGTTAGGAAGTTGTTAGGTTAGTTAGGAGCGGTTATAGATCAGTTAGGAGTTCATACTGCAGCTATATATACTCAATTATAGCACATGATGAAACAAGAAGTTGTATTTTACAGAATACATTCTTCAATATAATGAAAATGGTCTTCTTCTTCTGTTACTATTTTAAGCTTTCTGTCAGTGTTCTTCTTTTTTCTTAAGTTTCATTCATCGTTTATCTATATGATAAACTTCTACATGGTATCAGAGCAATAAAAGATCCGCTGCTACATCGTCTTTTTTGACTAGGCACGAAGAATCTTGAGAGAATTCTTCAATTTCGATTTTTGTTCTTGCAAAATCTTGGGAGCATTTTGCAATTTTCCAGGAGCTGTTTCTGCTTTTTTGCTTAGTTCCTACATTTTCTTAGTTTCGTTCGATTAAACAATGGAGAATCAAGGTATTTTGCCAGGGAATCAGTTGTATCTGCACCCAAATGAGAATCCTACACTGATATTGGTCCAACCTCTGTTCAATAACAAGAACTATCATCCTTGGAGCTATTCCATGAAGATGGCTCTAATCACCAAGAACAAGATCGGGTTCATTGATGGTTCGATTGAGAAACCTGCTGTCACTTCTCCAGAATTTCAGGTTTGGTTACAATGTAATACTTTTGTTAAGACTTGGATATTAAATTTTGTGATGCCGAATATAGCTCAGAGTGTTATGTACAAGGAAACAGCTAGAGAAGTGTGGCAAGATTTGCAATCTAGGTTTTCCAGGCTTGATGTTTTTCGTTTAGGGGATTTATTGGATCAAGTACATGTTGTAAAACAAGGAGATCTAGATGTTACTACCTATTTTACCAAGCTAAAAGCCCTTTGGGATGAAATTACTATCATGAAACCTGACCCGGTTTGTACTTGTAATCCTAGTTGTACTTGTGGAGTTATCAAAGTGTTTACAGGATATGCAGAAACAGCAAAAGGTAGTAAAATTCTTGAGGGTATTAAATTCAGAATTTGCTCAAGTTTTAACATAAGCACAATTAATGGTGCATGTACCCTCTCTGGACACTTTTTTTGCAATAGCACTGAAAGTGGAAGATCAAAGAGAATCAATGAGTAAATTTCCTAGATGGTACTGTGTTGTATAACAGATC
The DNA here is from genome assembly GCA_026214975.1 of Gentiana macrophylla. Classification (NCBI taxonomy): domain Eukaryota; kingdom Viridiplantae; phylum Streptophyta; class Magnoliopsida; order Gentianales; family Gentianaceae; genus Gentiana; species Gentiana macrophylla. The sequence goes on from JAOBSW010000699.1 coordinate 105,323, forward strand.
CTTCAATCAGAATTATTCTAGATCCAATTTGCAGAACACAGGGGTTCAGCAGAGTTTTAATAAGTCAATGAATGTCAGTAATGGAGATGGTTCCAGAAGGTATTAAGGGAATAATCAGAATGGAAAGAAGTTTCAGTGTTCTTTTTGTGGTTATACAGGACACACAGTGGACAAATGCTATAAAAAGCATGGTTTCCCACCTGGTTGGAAGCCTAGAAACAAAGTTAATATGGTAGAAACAATGTCAGGAGGTCAAGAAGAAGTTCTGTTGGAAGTCATGCAGCTCTGCGTTACTTACGATTCTCGGCGATTTTACTTTGAACAAAGCTCAATATCAACAGTTGATGAGGCTATTGGATACCAAGAAGGTGGACACCTATGATCATATGGCAAACCAAGAAACTGTGCTGACAACAAACTTTGTCCCTATTGTTGACATATCAGGTCTGTCTACATCCAATTCTGATAATAATGAATCTCTAGCCTGGATTATAGATTCTGGTGCTACTGATCATATTGTTACTAATAGAGCTTATATGCAGTCCTTTAGACCTGTCACTCACATGTTAGTAGGACTACCAAATGGTTCAAATGTGTCAGTAACACACATTGGTAATGTTTGTTTGAATAATAGGCTAATTCTTAAAGATGTATTGTGTATTCCAGAATTCTGTTTCAATCTTATATCTTTGGCCAAACTAACTAATGATCCTGCATTATCTATTGTTTTTAACTTTGACTCTTGTCTTATACAGGACAAGAAACTTGGGATAATGATTGGAACTAAGAAATCTAAAGGTCTTTATGTCTTGAGCAATGATAAGAAGATTTCACACAATGTTAATGTTGTTAGTACTACACAGTTGAATGATCAGTCTAGGATTGCAGATGAACAAGTCTGGCATTACAGACTTGGTCATCTGCATAACAAATGACTTTCTCAATTGGATTGTATTGATTCATCTTCTATAAACAATATAGATGTATGTCATGTTTGTCAACTTGCTAAACAAAAAAGAAATTCTTTTCCTTTAAGTCAATCGGTTGTACATGGCATTTTTTACTTGGTTCATTTTGATATATGGGGACCTTATAGACAGCAAACAGTTCATGGTCATTCTTATTTTCTAACAGTAGTAGATGATTTTTCAAGATACACATGGGTTTTCTTGTTAAAACAAAAATCCGAAGTCAGACAGTTAGTTCAGTCCTTCATAGAATTTTCCCTAGTGCATTTTGGCAAACATGTTAAAACTATTAGGACAGATAATGGAGCTGAGTTTGATATGCTAGATTATTATTCACAGAGAGGAATAATACATCAAAATTCATGTGTGGACACACCACAACAAAATGGCATAGTTGAAATAAAGCACCAACATATTTTGAATGTAGCAAGGGCCCTAAAATTTCAGTCTAACTTGCCTCTATCTTCTTTCAAGTTCTTGTGTGTTACATGTTGTGTTTTCATTAATTTGACACCTCACTTGATAATTAAAAATAGCACACCATATTTTTTTTATTGTATGGCAAACAATTTGATTATTCAGAATTAAAAGTTTTGGTTCTTTGGTATATGTATGCACTTTTGCACATAATAGAGCAAAGTTTGAAACTACAAGGCTAGACAATGTGTGTATCTTGGAGTTCCTAAGTACACCAAAGGCGCGATTGTCCTGACAAGCAGACAAGGGACATCTTTGTATCTAGAGATGTGCAATTTTATGAGAATATTTTTCCTTTACATGTGAAAGCTACAGATACAATGACAGGTCATGTTCCACTGCCTGTCCCATATGAAGGAGATCCAGCTGATCCTATAGGTTTTCAAACCAATGAGATGGCACATGAACAACCTACAAATGAGGATCCAAACAATATTGCACAATTTGTTCAGCATGAAACCAGAAGGTCTACTAGACAAAAACAAGTTCCTACATATATTAAAGAGTATGTAGTTCCTAAGAGAAAGTGACCACACTCAATAAATAATGTGGTCACATATGACAATCTTTCAACCAATTATCAGATACAAGAACCCAAAACCTATAATCAGGCAGTAAAGTATGAGTGTTAGAGAGAAGCTATGCAGAAAGAGTTAGATGCATTGCAAGCCACCAAAACATGGGAGGTTGTATCCCTGCCTCCAGGAAAGTCCACTATAGGCTGTAAATGGGTATATAAAGTCAAATATCATGCTGATGGCTCTATAGAAAGGTATAAGGCCAGGCTAGTGGCAAAAGGGTATACACAGACCTATGGCATAGACTACCAAGAGACATTCTCACCTGTAGCCAAGGTGACAACAATCAGAACTCTATTGGCACTTGCTGCATCAAAAAATTGGCATATTCACCAAATGGATGTCAACAATGCCTTCCTACATGGGGATTTGGATAAACAAGTCTACATGGAACTGCCCCTTGGTTTTAAGACAGAGAAACCTGGTCAAGTGTGCAAGTTAACCAAGTTTTTATATGGTTTAAAACAGGCAAGCAGACAATGGAACTCAAAATTGACAGAGGTCCTCACAGAAATGGGATTTTCACAATCACCTCATGATCATGACCTCTTCACACTAGAGGCACTGAGTGAGAACTTTATAGCCCTACTTGTATATGTAGATGACATTATTGCGGCAAAGAAGATCCACGATGAATCAATCAATGAGGTCAAACAAGTTTTACACAAATGATTTAAGATAAAGGATATCGGTGACCTAAAGTATTTTACGGGGTTGAAGTTGCAAGATCTACAAAGGGCATTCACATCAACCAGAGAAAGTACACCTTAAATCTACTATCAAAATATGGTTTTCTAGAGGCAAAACCAGCTTCAACACCTATGAATTCCAAACAAAAATTAGCAGCAGGAGATTCAGACCTGCTCCCAAACATCACAGCATACGGGACACTAGTAGGAAAACTTATCTATCTTTCCTTTACTAGACCTGATATAGCATACTCAGTCCAGCAATTAAGTCAGTTCTTGTATCATCCTACCATCAACCACATGCAAGCTGCACATAGAGTCTTAAGATATCTAAAGACTAATCCTGCTCAAGGCATTCTATTTGAAGCAGATAACAACATGGTTTTAAAGGGTTATACAGATTCTGACTGGGCCGGTTGTGAAGATTCTAGAAAGTCCATATCAGGGTATGTTATGTTCTTAGGTTCAACACCTGTTTCCTGGAAAACAAAGAAACAAAGCACAATAGCCAGGAGCTCCTCTGAAGCAGAATATAGAGCAATGGCCAATGCTACATGTGAGTTGCAGTGGCTTGTTTACTTGATGCAAGATCTACTCATACCAGTTCAACTGCCTATTCTGCTCTTTTGTGACAATGCTAGTGATATGCACATAGCAAAAAATCCTATCTTTAACGAAAGGACCAAGCATATTGAACTAGATTGTCACATAACAAGAGCCAAAGTACAAGGAGGGTTTCTCAAACTCATGCCTGTAAGAACAACTAATCAGCTGGCTGACATACTGACAAAACCACTAGACAGTCCAGTTTTCAGCTACCTACTCAACAAGTTAGGGATCTACTCTATTTTTAAACCCACAGAAGCTGCTGTATAAGTGTTCAAGTGCAAGCCTCCAATATATTTCCAGCTTGAGGGGTGTATTGGAGTTATAATATACACAGAAGCTGTTGTATAAGTGTTCAAGTGTGAAAATGTTCTTAGAGGACTTTAGTCGAACACTTGTTTCACAAAAGCAGTTAGGAAGTTGTTAGGTTAGTTAGGAGCGGTTATAGATCAGTTAGGAGTTCATACCGTAGCTATATATACTCAATTATAGCACAGGATGAAACAACAAGTTGTATTTTACAGAATTCATTCTTCAATAGAATGAAAATGGTCTTCTTCTTCTGTTACTATTTTAAGCTTTCTGTCACTGTTCTTCTTTTTTCTTAAGTTTCATTCATCGTTTATCTATATGATAAACTTCTACAGTCATGAGCCTCACAATTGTATGCTTGATTTGTGTGAACCGTTTTTTGTTGCATAATCACATGGATGTAAGATTTGAACTTGATGTTGTAAAGATAGACTGTAATGGCTACCGTCGTTTTTTATAGATCGGAATTGTAATAATCAGTGAAATGCAAAGTGTGTATCGGGGAATGTATTGCTCTTTTGTGACACGACAGAACATGGAGTTGGTGAAAGAACTGTTGAATTGAGCTGCTTAAGTGAGCCATTATGAACTGATCAGCAGTGTACCAACTAGTGGTTAGTTAGAATTTCCACTTGATATCTTGTTCCTTGGACTAAGAAGGGGATTCCATTTTGTGCTCAAAACATGGCTTCGATGTGAACGTTGGAAAATTAAGCTATAGATGACGTATGTTTATTTGCGGAAGTTTTGGACACTCAATTTTTCCGGTTTTTGAGAGTACTCGTCTTTTTTCATGCACAGTAGGAAATTATCCCCCCTATTTTTTTTGTTACTCTAAGGAATGCCTTTCCTTTAGCATTGTTGAGCTTTTGTGATTTTCCCTTTGCTAGAGTTTGGTGATATGCGCTCCTTTGAGTGGTCTCACTTCTGACAGAAGTATCTTTCATTTTCTGTACTCTCACATTTATGTTTCCTACCATCTCTTTGCACAATTTTATTATTTCAAGCAGTAGAGGCCTTAATGTCATTCGACCTGCTTCGGACCATACGTAGGCGAGATGCTTTGATGCATCAGGTCGCCCTTTTAGCTGCTCTTTTGATAGGGAATTTTAACTGTCATTGTTTATCTGCTTGGGCTTATAGTACCTCAATATTGTTGGTTTAAAGACCACCGTCATGAAACATGGAAATAGTTAGTGTTCATATTACAAACAATTTTTTTGTGGAAACATAAATTGGCATCCGATTACTATTTTATGAGATACCAAATTTACAAGCAAAACACCATTTTTTTACTATTCAGCAAAAGCAAAAGGCCAGCGAACTAAAGCATTTCTTCGTTTCTTAAAGTATTCATCGGGAGGAGTTCTTGAGGTATCACACCATTTCCTCATGTCTTCTCTTGGGATTCTGCATGAACTTTTTCCATTTTTTTCAATGTGATTTGTGAAGGTTGTTTGTCATAGTTTATAGCTCATTTTCATTAAGTGATGATGTAACTTGTCATCTTGAATTTACTTGGGATCTTTGAACAAGTGCCCCAAAGTTTGCATTTTAAAAGAACACTTGTGGATGATAATTAATGCAAAATTTCAGTGCTAGAGTGTGGTTTCTTGTGATTTTCTTTTCCAATTCAATCATGTGTATTTTGGGTCCTATTTATGTATTTTGTAGAATTTTTTGTTGGTATATGCGCTTCAAGTCTTTAGGTGATAACAATGATGTAGCCTGCAAAACTGTACAAGCTGAAGCATCTTTCTAAGGTGGAGGTTGTGACCAATGACCCCAGTGGCTGTACATTTATGTTGGTATTGCTTATTCTGAAATGTGCTTCAGTGATTGATTCTTTTATTTTTAGCATCATTTCTTATTCATTTTCAATCAGTTTTATAATTTATCTGTATGGTACTTTTTGTGTAGGGGTTTGATAATCTTAGAAGTCAGACCATTAGTCCTCCTCAATGGACGATGCGTAATGTCGATGATAGGTAACTAGTTGTCTTGTTGAAGTATTATGTCATTCTTCATACTTAGCTTCTTTAGTCTTTTGCATATTGTTTTCTTGCAGAAATTGACTGTTGATAAGCATCATGAACATCTGCAAAGATGTCTTGGGCCGTCTACCCAAAGTTGCGGGCATAGATGTGGTGGAGGAGATGGCTCTTTGGGCTAAGGTGATTTCGATTGATTCCCCTTTCTTTTTCTCTTTCTTTCTATTTCGGTAGCAATGATGCATCAACTGTCAGTTGTTTTCATAGGTATGATATTGTAATCACCCTTGGACTTGTTTCTTCTGGTGTGAACTTCATATGCAGTTTGTTCCTGAAATGCTTACTGTTCTTGATTATCTGTTCTCGATTATCTGTTCTTTTTGTCAACCGCCAGATATTGTAGCGCAATATATCTTCATATAAAATATCTCAAATAGTTGAAATATGTCATGATGATACAAATAAGTGACATGGTTTATAGTTTTTATTCCTATGGACTTGAATTATTATGTTTAAGTATGATTGATGTTAAATACAATTTGCTGATTACATAGATCTGGCTGGTCTTCTGCTGTCGCCGCCACCGCCGCTGCTGCTACCGCCACTGGCTGGGAACCTCAATGCTGGTGAGAATTATATAGTTTACTTGAATTGTTATGTTTAAGTTTAATAGTAGTATGATTCTTGTTTGAATACAACATAGATTTCGCTGCCGCCACAGCCACTGCCGGCTGGCATTATGAATAATGCAAATTTTCGCATATGGTAGATTTGGTTCTTATTTTCAATATGTTTTGTTTTCATTTTGATTTGTTTTGTAGGTTCTCATTCTGATGAAAGTGTGATGGGGCATATTCAATCCGGTTCTGGCGAGGACTCCGTTGAGTCCATGGCGCCCTGTTCCAGCTGATATATATATATATATATATACACACACCATATATTTTTCATTTGGGAATCTCGATTTCTAGAATAAAAACTACAAGGTTATTTTATGGTATTATAACACGACCAAACGACATTTAAAAGGGTCTTCATTTAAAAGGACTTGGTCAACCATCTTTTCATTTAAAAGGGTCTCTTTATCTAAAAACCCTTCATTTTACACACAAAATCAAACCTTTTAAGCGAGAATCACTCCAATCAAAAGTTCTTTAATAATCATCACCATGCACTTTTTTAAATAAATTTCCCTTAAAAACATTATTAAATGATATGCATGATGCAAATCTTTTTGATATACCACCTGTACACATATATACATTGTTATGAATCAATGGACAACATTCGAAACTGTAATCTAACCTGTTAAAGCACACCTTTGCTTGGCTAATATCCTTCAAATAGTACCACCATCAAACATGAAACGAAACAAACAAACAGTGCAACTGATATTTTAGTACCATTGGAAACCTCCGGTTTAAAGAGAAACAAAAAGAACAGAAAATAGAAATATGTCTTTCATCAAGTATGTAGGACTTACATACTCATCAATTCTAAGGACTAGGGACTGAGGTGGATTCTGAAGTTGTAACATTAAGACCTTGAATACACCTCACTGAATCCTCCGTACTGCCGGAGTGAATGCCTCCCATCATAGTGTCATCCCTCTCAGAATGTAAACCTACAAAAACAAATCGAAACAAATCATATGCCATCAACTGCTCATTTTGATTTGTTTGATTTGTTTTGTTGTCTGTTTGGTAGGTTCTCATTCTGATGACACTGTGGTGGGAGGTATCCACACCGGGACGACATGGAGGGTTCAGTGAAACGTCTTCAAGATCTTGATCTAACAGTTTCAGAATCCAGTCCTAATCCTAGTCCTAGTCCTAGTCCTTAGAATTCATCAGTATATTGGTCCCTAGTTGATGAAAGACATATTTCTGTGCCTTTTTGATTCATTATCGGAGGTTTCCACGGACTAATACCAGTTGCACTGTCACATTTCATGTTTGATGGTCGGACACTAGAGAGCGTGAGCCGTCAAGACACAGCGCGACTCCAACATAAATCGTTACCAACGATAATATCAAAGAATAGATCATCAACGTGAAATAAATCGCGTAAGTTTAAACCGTAACAAATTCAAGGCACAAGACAAAGAAAGCAACAGAAACATATCACATTCACTGCAAGAAGCAGCTCTTTCTTAGAGACGTGAAATTGTGAATCACTTCTCTTCTAGCTCTATCAGGAGTTTCCACCTACAAAATAAACCACAATATGATGTATTGGAGAACAATGTCATAAAGTCGATCCCTTTAGCTTCGACTTTACGTAATGAAACATTATAGAAAAACAATAAGCGGACCATAACTACACGGTCAAATCTCCCGGGATGCCTTAGCTTTCAGATCATAATATGCTTGAAAATGTGTTTCACTCATTTTCTATACTACATTTCTCTTTCTCATCATTAATGAATACGTCATTGATCTCGTGTTCATTCATTTGGTGGAAAAAAACACGGGTCAAACGGTCTGAAAAATATAAAAAGTGATTTGGTATTCCAACGTCAATTTTAGTGACGCTCGTACGGCAAACGGTCGTCGGTTCCACCGACGTTATGTTGTTCAAAATAATAAAAACATTTAATGTGGTGTCCACGTAGCCACATGTGGGCACACCTTCTTGACGTGTATATTTGTTTGGCAATATATTTTTGATGTTGTATTTTATAGCTAAACTTAGCTCATCTTCTATCGTACACTACACAGTAGAACTTCAAATCCGTCGGTCTTTCTTTCTTTTTTCTTTTTCTGCACAAACTGCTAACGGTACACATTTGATAAAAAAAAAGTACACGTGTTGATGTACTTTTATAGCTAAACTTGGTCCATCTTCCATCGTACACTACACAGTAGAACTTCAAATCCGTCAGTCTTACCTTTTTTTCCCATTTTCTGCACAAACTACTAACGGTACACGTGTTTGATAAAAAAAAATTACACGTGTTGATGTATCTTATAGCTAAACATGACTCATCTTTCATCGTACAGTACACAGTAGAACTTCAAATCTGTCAGTCTTACCTTTTTTTTCCCCTTTTCTGCACAAACTACTAACGGTACACGTGTTTGATAAAAAAATTACACGTGTTGATGTATTTTATAGCTAAACTTGGCTCATCTTCCATCGTACAGTACACAGTAGAATTTCAAATCTGTCGGTCTTTCCTTTTTTTTTCCATTTTCTGCATAAACTACTAACGGTACACGTTTGATAAAGAAAAAAAATACCCGTGTAGATGTATTTTATAGCTAAACTTGGTTAATCTTCCATCGTACCTTACACAATAGAACTTCAAATTCGTCGGTCTTCCTTCTTTTTTTTTCCATTTTCTGCCCAAACTACTAACGGTACACGTTTGATAAAGAAAAAAAAAAAAGTACATGTGTTGATGTATTTTATAGCTAAACTTCAGCACATCTTCCATCGTACACTACACACAAGATAAAACTTCGAATCCGTCGGTCTTTTCTTTTTCCCCTTTCTCGCATAAACTACTAACGGTACACGTGTTTGATAAAAAAAAAAATTACACGTGTTGATGTATTTTATAGCTAAAAACGATCCATCTTCCATTATACATTACACGTTAGAACTTCAAATCCGTCGGTCTTTCCTTTTTTTTTTTTTTCCATTTTATGCATAAACTACTAACGACACGTTTAGTAAAGAAAAAAAACACGCGTGTTGATGTATAGTATAGCTAAACTTGGTCCATCTTCCATCGTGACTTTATAGCTAAACTTGATTCATCTTCCATTAAATACATTACACCGTAGTAACTTCAAATCAGTCGGTCTTTCCTTTATTTCCCATTTTTCGCACAAACTATTAACGGTCACGTTTAATAAAAAAAAAAAGTACACGTGTTGATATACACGCTTGTATTTTTTTAGCGAAGGAAAAAAATATGTTGAAAAAAAAAAGTCTGCGTGTCAATTCTGAGGTCCCACGTGACCAATTGTGGAGAAGAACCTCCTTAACACTTTATAGATATAAGAGATACTCTTATCTTAACTAAAAATTAGCTAAATTTAAAATAATAAAACAATAAAATCAATAAAAAAACTAAAAATGAGCTTGATGATATGCAAACACTAGTAAAAAAATCCTTTATGAAATATGCTTACGGATGGAATTTTTTTTGCTATGGTCATCCAGAGTGACAGCTCCATCGAGTTTATGAAACAACTGCACGCTGCTGGAATTACGGTTATTCTGGTTATCCGATAGCATATCAACACATTACGGTTATCCTGAAGCATATCAACACTCGTAAGTTTTATGGATTTTCCTTCCCCTTGCGATGACCGAGCTGTATTTTTTAGTAATTGAATGTTGATTTGTGCTATTTTTGTGTAATCGAATGGTTTATTATTGTGCAATGACTGCCTCCTCCACCGCCGCTAGTGGGGGAAGGTGAGTTTATAGTTTTTATTCCAATAGACGTTGCTATTGAAAGCAATTTGCTGAGTACATAGATCAGGATTATCTTCCGTTGTCGCACCGCCGGTCGGGAACCCCAATGCTTGTGAGAATTATATAGTTTGCCTGAATTGTCATGTTTACGTTTAATAGTAGTATGATTCATGTTTGAATACAATATGCTGTAACTGATAGATGTTTCACTGTCGCCGCCGCCGCCACCGGCTGCCATTATTAATGCCGGTGAGGTTTAAATTTTTGCAAAGGTTAGATTTGGTTCTTATTTTTTAAATATGTTTTGTTTTCATTTTGTAGGTTCTTATTCTGATGACAGAGTGATGGGACAGTGATGAGCTAAATTTTTCACCAAACAAATTTATAAAATACTCAAGACAACGGTGACTAAACAAGCTCTCTAACCGGCAGTGGACCGGGTCGATTGCTAGTATAGCTATAGGAGGAGAGGGTCGATCCCCAGAGAGAAAGGTGTGTTTGTGAGTACCAAAGTGAACTTCTAACTTAGTACAGGCAAACAAGCGGTTGGTTGGTTGTTATCACACTATGCTAAAACATGAAAAGAGAGAGAAGATTAAACTACTAGATTCAACGAGGAGAAAGGGACATAGCCGAACCATGATCAATGTGACTAATCTCAACCCTAAGGTAGACAAAACCAAAAATGTGTAGTGAGCTAAACGTGCTCTTACATTCAATCTCACGGGTGCGAACTCCTAAACCCGGTGCAAAAGCGTCGAACAACTCTCTTCTAACACCTTATGCCATGTTAAGGTCCGAACAACTCTCTCCTAACAAGTCATGTTTTGCACTCGAGCCGCTTAAACATATAAATGAGTAACCTCACGATGAGCTCGGCTTAACAACTAAACCGAGACTACACCACGATCCTAGAACCCTTTTCCCACACCCCTCTCTCTGAACAACTCTCAAGAGTGATGTGTGTGATATTTGACCTAGGTAGCTAATCTAGCTCAAATCCGTTATAACAAGTTCTAAGACGTGAAACATGCAAGAAACAACAATAAAACACACTACCCACTCCCAATTTCATCACCCAAAGGGTGTTTTCGCCACATTTCACATGATTCGACTATGGGGAGGAATTAACTACTCATTATACTAATTAAAACATAAAGGAAATAGTAAAGGAGAAGCATAACAAGCATAAGAGAGAAGAACAATACCATAAATTGCGTAATTCGGAGTTGGAGTAAGAAAGTACAAAAGAGAGAATCAAAGAAAAGATGGAGACTTGTTGTTTGTAATGAAAATCTAATCTAAGAAATGAAGAGAGTAAGGAAAGAGGTGTTTGATCTACATAAAATTACTCTATTCTAAACTATTTACAAAAATCGAGCAAAAAGGGTAGGGTTATGCTAAGGAAAAGGAGATATCCAAGAAAATGTCTAAGGGGTATTTATAGGTGAAGGAAAATCTGCATTGCAAAAAAGGTCCAAGCGCGCGTTTAGAAGGTTGGAACGCGGTTGGCATCTTTCAAACGCGCGTTTCGCTTGGTGAAAGCGTCGCGTTACACATAATTCTCGGGCGTGGCTTGGTTGTTCTTCATCCGGAGGCGCGTTTAGGAAGGTTCAAGCGCGTTTGAGATCTTGGAACATACGTTTGACCTGGTTCCCAAACGTGCGTTTAGAGGGCTTCAACTCGAATGCAGTCGAACTTCGGCGCGCGTTTGGGGATTCAAACGGCGTTTAAAGGCATGGAACGCGCGTTTGGGGGATTCAAAGGTGCGTTTGAACCCTGTTTCCCAAATCTTCACTTTTCCCCTTTTAGGCCCCTCGTCTTGCCTCGGTCATGCTTTTCATTGTAAACCATTGCCTTCGGGTCATCAAGACACCAATACCCTACATCATCACAATAACCAAAAACAACCAAAACATTCCAAAGGGTAAAAGTGCTCGGGAATGGGTCAATATCATCAAAAAAGAGTGATAAACCATCAAAGTGACGAATTTACCCTCCGTGCTAATAACTCACGATATTACCCCGAAAACGGTCTAAATCACCAAGAAACATGCTAAAAGTGGGATAAACGGGGGTAGAAAATGCACCGAAATCACGTAAAGTTGACTCCCATCAGACAGATCCACTATGGCTCTGACGAGGACTCCGACGATCTGATGACAGTGTGATGGCACAGATCCACTTATGACTCTGACGAGTACTCCGGCGAGTTTCCAGCTGGTGAGGTTTATATATAAAAGATGTAATTGAAAAATATAACTATATAAAATATGTGATTGAAAATATAATTTTATTCACACCTCATGGAATGGGTATGTACAAGTATTTATAGGTGCAATTACAAGCTTCTAGACTTACCTAGAATTATCTAGGATATTACGAATACATTTAAATATAACTTTAAATAGAATTTACAGATAAATATGTATTGCTATTACCACCCCTCAAGTTGGCCTAGGGCGGAGGCTTAACTTGTCACGCTGAAGATGAAAAAGTGGCCGGGTAACGACTTGGTGAGACAATTAGCCAGTTGATCTTGAGAATTAACATGGGCAATACAGAGTGTGCCACGTTGGACTTGATTGATAATCGATGGCCACAAATACAGAATTGGAATAAATTTGCATAGTACCAAGATTATCACAATAAATCACTGGATTGGGAAGGAGGATGTCATAGATCATGAAGAAGGAAGGATAGTCAAGTGAGTTCAGTTGCAGCAGAAGCAACCGATCGGTATTTGGCCTTGGTGGGCAATGGTAGACTGCTTATTGCCTCCAGGAAACTGCATTTCAACCCAAATAAATAACATAGGCACTAGTGGATGAACAATCATCTTTGTTACCACCCCAGCTTGCATCAAAGAACGCATGTACCATAAGAGGGTATTGGTGATATATCTGAATGTCATAGTCAAGAGTCCTTGCTAAATAACGCAATATACATTTGACATGAGCCCAGTGAACATTCGTAGGACAGTGCATAAATCGAGATAGTTTTTTAACAGAAAATGCAACATCCGGACGAGTAAAAAGCAGATACTGCAAACTACCCAATACCATACGATAATGTGAAGAATCATCAAGAGGCGAGCCAGACTTGGCAGTAAGCGTCGAAATATCAACAGGCAACGGGGTCGCAACAAAATTGGTCTCATGCATGTTAAGTTTGGTGAGAAGTTCCATAGTATAACGTTTTTTGAGATAAAATGCAACAATCATAGTTCAGAATAACCGTCACACCCAAAAAATAGGACAGAGGGCCAAGATCCTTGAGTGAAAAACGAGCCCCTAATAAGCGAATGAAGTCCTCAAAGGAGGAAGCATGATTATTTGTAACAATCAAATCATTGAAATAGACGAGAACATAAAGAATAGTAGGTCCAATGTGATAAATAAAAAGAGAAGTGTCAGCCTGCGAATTCTGCAAAACCAAGGAAATAAGAAAACCCTTTAAGGGAACATATTTGGGACTAAGGGAGTTTATTATGATTTCTGACAACTTCTATTGAACTACAAAATTTTTGTAAACTCTATATTTTTTTTGTCTAGACAGTACAAAAGTACTCTTATCTCACAAGGTGTTAAATATAAATCAGATAGAAACATCACTGCCCTATTCACTCTTGTCATAAATGAAAAACGTTACGTCATTGAAGTTCTCACCATCATCACTCATAGTGATGCTTATGTAAGGGAATAGATGCCACTATTAGTGAGTTTCTTCATTGCGGAAAAATTATTGGATGAAAGTGTTATATTTACTTACTCTCATTATACATGAGAATTGTCACCGCACTAACTTTCCTCTCATAAAAAATGTACTTACAAAATTTGTATTTTACACGTCACATATTCATTAGAATTCATTAGACTATCTTTTTACAAGAGGAAAGTTAGGGGCCGTTTGTTAAAACTGAAGTCTGAATATTTTTAGAAACTGAATTATTTAAATGCTGAAATTGACTAGAGTGTTTGGTAACGGTAGTCATATGAAAATAGTTAAGTTTACAATTTTATCCATGCATTTTTATTTCAACCTAGTTTATGATAATGTAGAGCAATTTATTCTTTTCTCATAATATATAAGTTTTTATATGCTTTTATTTTATTAAATGTAAAATAAATATTTTATGACATCTAAAACAATTACAAGAAATAAAAACATTGCAAAGTTCTGTAACAAAATATTTATGTGGTACATGAAGGATAATGCCATAACTTGTTTAAAAAAAAAAGATAATTCCATAACATAAAAAAAATGACACGAAAAAAGAAACTGATCATTTAACGTGGGTGTCTTTTTTTTACGGGAGGAGCAATTCAAATATAAGTAGTAGTATTGTTGCTGAAAATTCTTCAAAGCGAATCAGAGGATCTGAATAAAATAAGTGGTGCTTTAAATTTTTATCAAACATTACTTATCGTAACTATCACTTAAATTTTTTAGAATAAGTATTTAATTGTGTTATCAAACAGGCCCTTAGTTTCACATATTCGTCATATCACATATTATATGATGTCAAAATTTGTATAATAAAATAAAAATCTCTATATTATAACCGCGGAAAAAAAGTTGCAAGCACACGTATGAAAACAATAAATGCGATAAATCAGTTAAACAGTTGACCCGACCCGTTCTCTGTTTACCGTAAACTACTTGTATTCTTCTCGCTCCTAAGACTGTTCGTTTACCCGTACGGATTGGAACGTCGAGAGAAGTGACGGAAATCTATCGGAATAATGGCGAAATCCAGCGCCGATGACGAGGAGCTCCGGCGAGCTTGTGAGGCGGCCATTGAAGGCACAAAGCAGAAGGTTGAAATGTCGATCCGAGTGGCCAAGAGCCATGGGATGTGGGGCAAAACTGCCAAATTGGGCCGTGGTCAGATGGCCAAACCTCGAGTTCTTGCCATTTCCAGTATGTCTTTCTATTTTGATCTCATTCGTTTGAGCTTCAATAATGTTATTTGTTTCAAGTTCAATTGCATAGGATCCTCAATTGCTAAGTTAAGAATCAATTGCTGCCTCTTCACGGGGAAATTGAGAGCCAGTAAAGCTGCTGACATGTCGTTGGAATGTTAAAGCTTGAAAAAGTTATCTACTCATAGAAGTTGCCCTATTTATATTTTATAGTATGAGATAATCTGTTGCATAAGGTGCTAGCTCTTTTTTGCTATGGGAATGTGGCATGCAGCTTCGAAGTTAGGGAACTTCTTTTGAATCTGTGCACAAGGATGTAAGATTTGCACTTGATGTTGTAAAGATAAACCGTAATGGCTACTGTCGTTTTTTTTATAGATCGGACTTGTAATAATCAGTGAAATCCATAGTGTTTTTCGGGAATATTGTTCTTTTGTGACATGACAGAACACGGAGTTGGTGAAAGAGCTGTTGAATTGAGCTGCTTAAGTGAGCAATTATGAACTGATCAGCAGTGTACCAACTAGTGGTTGGTTAAAATTTCCACCTGATATCTTGTTCCATGGACTAAAAAGGGGATTCCATTTTGTGCTCCAAATATGGCTTCCATGTGAACGTTGGAAAATTAAGCTATAGACGACGTATATATATTTGTGGAAGTATCGGACACTCAATTTCTCCAGTTTTAAGAGAGTACTCGTCTGTTTTCATGCACTGTAGGAAATTATCCCCCCCCCCCCCCCCCCTGTTTCTCTAAGGAATGCCTTTCCTTTAGCATCGTTGAGTTTTTGTGATTTCCCTTTGCTAGAGTTTGGTGATATGCGCTCCTTTGAGTGGTCTCACTTCTGACAGAAGTGTCTTTCATTTTCCGTAGTCTCTCATTTATGCTCACATTTATGTTTCCTACCATCTCTGCGCACAATTTTATTATTTCCAAGCAGTAGAGTCCTTAATGGCATTTGACCTGCTTCGAACCATACGTAGGCGAGATGCTTTGATGCATCAGGTCGCCCTTTTAGCTGCTCTTTTGATAGGGAATTTTAACTGTCATTGTCTATCTGCTTGGGCTTATAGTACCTCAATTTTGTTGGTTCAAAGACCAGCTTCATGAAACACGGAAACAGTTATAGTGTTCATATTACAGACAATTTTTTGTGAAAACATAATTTGGCATCCGATCACTATTTTATGAGATACCTAATTTACAAGCAAAACACCATTTTTTACTATTGCAGCAAAAGTAAAAGGCCAGCGAACTAAAGCATTTCTTCGTGTCTTAAAGTATTCATCGGGAGGGGTTCTTGAGGTAACACACCATTTCCTCATGTCTTCTCTTTGGATTCTGCATGAACTTATTCCTTTTTTCATGTGATTTGTGAAGGCTGTTTGTCATAGTTTATAGGTCATTTTCATTAAGTGATGATGTAACTTGTCATCTTGAATTTACTTAGGATTTTTTTAACAAGTGCCTCGAAGTTTGCATTTTAAAAGAACACTTGTGGATGATAATTAATGCAAAATTAGTAAATCGTTTCCCTTAAAGTTGTATATCGATAGTTGTTGACTTGAACCGTGGATGTGCTAATGGGCAGCATGGAGACTTGAAGGAGGGGGTGTTATTTGGGGGGGTTTGGCCATGTTAGTAGTATGACCAGGCTTTTCAGATTCCATTTCTTCCATTTTTGTCATTGCAGGGCCCTCCTTGTAGAGACGGGCTCACAAAATATTTCAAGCTGAAGTGAAGATACACTATAGCTATGCTAGTAACTAGAGATGTAACAATATATTTGATGGATATTGAACCTAGATTTGCAAAGCTATTTGTGAGAGTATTAAACATTAGAGAAGTGGAAATTTACTACGCATTAGTCACTCCTTCAGAAGTAAATGTCAATATTATCAAAGAGAGAGGCAGGTCACTTTTATTGGAATCTTGATACCGACATTTTTTCGTGCTAGAGTGTGGTTTCTTGTGATTTTCCTTTCCAGTTCAACCAATTGTATTTTGGGTTCTATTTATGTATTTTGTAGATTTTTTGTTAGTATATGCGCTTCAAGTCTTTAGGTGATAACAGTGTTGTTCTGCATAATGTAGCCTGCAAAACTGTACAAGCTGAAGCATCTTTCTAAGGTGGAGGTTGTGACCAATGACCCCAGTGGCTGTACATTTATGTTGGTATTGCTTATTCTGAAATCTGCTTCAGTGATTGATTCTTTTATTTTTAGCATCATTTCTTATTCATTTTCATTCAGTTTTATAATTTATTTGTATGGTACTTTTTGTGTAGGGGTTTGATAATCTTAGAAGTCAGACTGTCAGTCCTCCTCAATGGACGATGCGTAATGTCGATGATAGGTAACTAGTTGTCTTATTGAAGTAGTATGTCATTCTTCATTCTTAGCTTCTTTAGTCATTTGCATATTAATTTCCTGCAGAAATCGACTGTTGATATGCATCATGAACATCTGCAAAGATGTCTTGGGCCGTCTACCCAAAGTTGTGGGCATAGATGTGGTGGAGATGGCTCTTTGGGCTAAGGTGATTTCGATTGATTCCCCTTTCTTTTTCTCTTTCTTTCTCTTTTGGTAGCAATGACGCATCAACTGTCAGATGTTTTCATAAGTATGATATTGTAATCATCCTTGGACTTGTTTCTTCTGGTGTGAAGTTCATATGGAGTTTGTTCCTGAAATGCGTACTGTTCTCGATTATCTGTTCTTTTTGTCAACTGCCAGATATTGTAGTGCAATATATCTTCGTATAAAATATCTCAAATAGTTGAAATATGTCATGATGATACAAATAAGTGACGTTAGTCTGTTTATTCTGGTATCTTCTTTTTTATTTATTCTTTAATTTTTTTTAATTTTAGTTGCTGATGATTGTTGAGCTTCCTCCACACTTGTGGAGTAAGAAGCAAATTGAGTGTAGGTTATATAGGTCTGAATGTTAACATGCTTATTATGGAGTATTAGTTATAAACCGAAGTGCTCAAATAGTTGCTAATTGTTCATCACTCCTCTTTTAATTGCATATACTTTAGTTGTTTACTCACTTTCTCTCCTAGAGTGATGCTGTCATTTTCACTGAAACAAGTGGGCTTACTTTTACTTAATGCAGGAAAATACTCCCTCTGTTACACAACAAAGGGTGACCCATCAAGATGGGCATGTTGAAGCCACGGAGGCAGAACGTGACGTGAAAGTGACTGTAGAAAAAGAACTTGTTTCTCAAGCAGAGGAAGAGGATATGGAGGCTCTTTTAGGAACGTATGTACTACGTATCTGGTTTTGTATATACAACTTTGTGAAATAGTAACAAGAACTCTTAAATGCCATATGAAAAAGACCAGAGAAGTTCTCCTTACACTTACTTTATTCGTAAAGTTTCAAGACCTGAGAAAGTCATCATTCAATTGATCAAATAGCATTAGTGTAGGCTGCTCAGAACCTTCGTCTAGTAGATTCAGGTTTTGTAAGTTGTTAAATTCCATGGAAATATGTCCTCAAGTGCATTTTCAGCAGCATATCTTGTGCTTGCTCGTTATGCTTGACAATATTGTTCTGTGTCTAGAAGATATTACTACATATTTTCTTACTAGTTCTATTGGGAAATACCTCCTTATTTGCAGCTATGTCATGGGAATTGGAGAAGCAGAGGCATTTTCAGAGCGACTCAAAGAGAGAGCTCCAAGCTCTGGAAGCAGCAAATGTGCATGCTATTCTAGAAAATGAACCATTAATCGATGAGGTGATTATTACTTATTGATTTACCAACAGCTTATAGTGCATGGTTTAGTAGTATCTACTACTACGCTTTTGATGCAAGACTACAGTCTGTTACCTTTGGTCGTGTTTTTCCCTTAGATATTAGCAGGAGATGAGTGGTTGAAATGCCTTGAAACGTTCATAAGTGATACAAAAGCTCATTTCTCACTGCAAAAGGGCCACAAATAATTCATAATAGCTCTTTCATATTCTTGATTTTCTTTAGCAACTTTTGAATGGTCCTCAGGAACTTAATTATACAGACATGTGTTGCATGATATTACCTTTTGTTGAACTTAATTCTGATTTTCTTGGTTGATAACTGTACATGAAGCCTCTATTTCTAATTTATGTTCCAAAATGATTTGGTGACGTCAATTTTATACTTGTTGCTTCTTCTGCAGGTGCTGCAGGGGCTGGAGTCAGCTACAAGCTGTGTAGAGGACATGGACGAGTGGGCTAGAATTTTCAATGTCAAACTCAGGCACATGAGAGAGGACATCGAATCGGTCGGGTCTCCGTTAATGATATTTATTTTGTTTAGCTTTACTTTGATCTTCCAAAAGCTGTATTTATCTGCTCATGCTAATCACTTGAATGCGCACTTATGTTAACCTAATTTCCTGTCATTCCTAAGTTGCTTGCTGCTATCTTTGGTAAAATTTGGTTTAAGGTTCAAAAGCTTAATATTTTTATGGTCCTAGGCTAGTTTTGCTTTTCTAAATATGTTATCTTGAATATGGAATGACGAGCTTTTGCTCACCAGACTACTCTTCCCATATGCAGATTGAAACACGCAATAACAAGCTGGAAATGCATTCAGTTAACAATAAAATGCTGATTGAGGAGCTTGATAAGCTTCTTGAAAGACTGCACATCCCTTCTGAGGTTCTTATATATTAATTTTGAGGATAATTTTGATTCTGTTTAATTTCTTTTTTATTGTCTTGTAACTTATGATTTAGATAATGTCTTTTTGTCTTAGCATGCGGCATGTTTGACTGGAGGTTCATTTGATGAGGCACGGATGCTTCAAAATATTGAAGCATGTGAATGGCTGAGCAATGCTTTACGCAGCCTAGAAGTTCCTACCTTGGATCCCATTTATGCAAACATACGTGCTGTATGTAAAAAGCTTTAGTGTTTCAATTTTATTGCTGGCTGTTTGTTAATTCACATTTTCTCCGTAATGAAAGGTCTTCTATGTTAGCTACATAGATGTCAAATATGGGAGTAGCAGACTTTTGTGCTAGTTGTGCTGACTAGAGTTTTTCTTTCTTCTGTTAGATGTAAATACAGCATAACTGATCGATATTTGACTAAAAGTCTTATTGTTATTAATAGTATGTTTCTGCAAAGCTGTGGAACCTTAGATGTGTGCCTAACTGTCTCTTTGGTTGCATTTTCGAAACCTTTGAATTTAGCAAGATAAAATCCTATGCATTTGACTGCTGACAAATCTGCTTTAGTTATCGTGTTAAGATTTCAATTTCAGGGGTGACCATATTCATTTCATACTTTTTATTTTGAGTGTAGAACTAAAGTCCTGTGTTGAGTAAGTTAGACTAAATGTTTTCATGCCAATATGGATGCATAAGGATGTAGTTTTGTCAAATGTGATTTAGTGAATGAGTTTACTTAACCTACAACAGATGGTTAATTAGACATGTCGCGCCGCACTACCGATTATGCACTGCGATAACCTTAAGAAGGCCTTTTATTTTCAAAATATTTACAGGTAAGAGAGAAACGAGCAGACCTTGACAAGCTGAAGTCTACGTTCGTTCGGAGGGCATCTGAGTTTCTGAGAAACTATTTTGCTAGTTTGGTGGATTTCATGATAAGTGACAAGAGTTACTTCTCCCAGGTATTTTCTGTAAGTTTTTTCCTTAAATGATAATTAATCTAATGAGGAGAACCTTAATTTTGCTGCTCGTTTGATCTAACAGCGTGGACAGTTAAAGAGACCAGATCATGCTGATTTGAGGTATAAGTGTAGGACATATGCTCGACTTTTGCAGCACTTAAAGGTCTGACAAACAGCTGTCTTTCATTATGTGTTGATTTTATTTTGCCTCAGGTTTGTCAGTTTTTTTCTATGCTTCTGCAGACTCTGGACAAGAATTGCCTTGGACCATTACGGAAAGCTTATTGTAGCTCCTTAATTTACTTCTGCGCCGAGAGGTTGGAAAAATCTTCTTTGTGCAATTTATCTGCACTGTACTCCCTCCTTAGTTTGCTTCAAGTCTCGCCAGCTGTGAACTTCTGTTTGAATAACGAATTATATTTTCATTAATTACTTGTGTGGTAAAAAAAGAACTTTTCCAAGACTCTAAAGGGTCTAGCTTTGTGAGTAGTACAGGTCTCCATCATATAGCACCCTGGTAAACTTGATTCCAGAAACTGACGAGGAATTGACATTAATACACAGGCTCGTGAATTTGCCAATGAGCTTCGTGCTAGCACCAAAGCGTCGAGAAACCCAACAGTTTGGCTTGAAGGATCCACTGGCTCCAATCAAAACGTAAATAATGCCGACACTTCCACGGTTTCTGAAGCTTATGCCAAGATGCTCACTATTTTCATCCCACTTCTTGTGGATGAGGTGATTTTTCTTCAATGTCCCAACCCCCTTCTTGTTTACATTCTTTTTTTTTCTGGCCACGTGTCTTTGGTTTGATCAAACCCATTACGTGCATACACTGCAGAGCTCCTTTTTGCACACTTCATGTGTTTTTGAAGTTCCTGCACTTGTCCCGCCTAGTGGTGCTGCCCTGGAAGCAAAGGTGGGCCAAAGGATGATGATGACGGAAACTATGATGATTTAGGCATTTTGGACATAGATGACAATGACAATAAAGCTGGTTAGTCTTGTTTTGATTTTCCTTTCACTAAAATTTGCAACTTTAAAAATCTTATGCAATGTTTCCGTTTTGCAGGCAAAACCCTGATGAGCTGGAGGCATTAAATGAGTCACTTCGTGATTTGCTTGATGGAATACAGGTAATTCTCCTATATATATTGGCATGGTATTCATCCTTAAGATTTGTTTAGTTGCTTGTGCTGGATGATTTGATACTTTTCAGGTTTTCTCCCATGAATTTCGATCTTGAGATAGCAAAAAAATTCATATGATTTTGCTAGATGAAAGTTTAAAACCATTAAAGGGCCTTTAGGATTGTTTGCTTTAGCTTATTTTTGTCACCTAGTTTTGTGGTATGTTAGCATTGTTATCCTTTGATACCGTGGCTGGTTTCATTGACAAGGATGCAATATGTTGGGTGGAAAAGGCAAAACATGCATGTGATAGTTTAGCTCCTCCATTTTCCTTGATTTCCATGAGAAGCTAAACAATGTTTAAATGCATTACATGGTGTATGTTTAGGAAGATTTCTATGCTGTTGTGGACTGGGCATACAAGATTGATCCTTTGCGCTGTATATCAATGCATGGAATTACAGAACGCTACATTTCTGGTCAAAAAGCTGATGCTGCAGGATTTGTACGCCTTTTGCTGGATGATCTGGAAAATAGAATTTCCATGCAATTTAGCCGTGTGAGTCATGTTCTCAGTTTGATGAGAATTTTTAAGGGTGCTCTTTGTTGACGTGCTGTTGTGACTATTACTCTGTTTACTCTGCTTTTGGCTGACTTGGTTTATTTGCTTTTGCAGTTTGTGGAGGAGGCTTGCCATCAGATTGAAAGAAATGAACGTAATGTTCGGCAAGTGGGAGTTTTGTCATATATACCAAGGTACATTAGATTTTAAAGTTATACCCTTTTTTGTTATATGGTTGTTTAATAACTAATTAGAAGTGTTAAAAGAGTTACTTATGTGATCTAGATAATTTCTGCATAACAGCAAACCCTTCCATTTTCACATTGACTTTTGCGTGGGAATAGAAAACTCAGATGGTACCAGTGTAGGGCTATAGGCTGTTGTTAAATTTTGAATTTCTTTGACCCAGTTTTTTGCCTTTCTCCCAGGTTTGCCACTCTTGCAACTCGTATGGAGCAGTATATCCAAGGACAATCAAGGGATTTGGTTGATCAGGCCTATACCAAGTTTGTGAGTCTTTTTTGCAACAAGGATTTGGTTGATCGACTAAAGGTTGCTTTTGTGTGTAACATGGTTCACCTTTAAAGTTTTGGTGCTCATTTGCCAGGTAACAATAATGTTTGTGACTTTGGACAAAATTGCTCAAGCAGATCCAAAATACGCAGACATTTTGCTTTTAGAGAACTACGCTGCATTTCAGAACAGGTGATTCATTTGCATTTATTCATGCTATGTTTCTTTGACTTTGAAGTTAGACTCGTGCTGAGTGAGATTTTTGGCCTGCAGTTTATATGATCTTGCAAATGTCGTCCCTGCTTTAGCCAAATTTTATCACCAGGCTAGTGAAGCTTATGAACAAGCTTGCACGCGCTTTATCAGCACAATTATATATTTTGTAAGTGATCAGCTCTTTCGGTACCAAGCTGTTGCCTTTTTGCTCCTGTGCGTGTTCTACATGAATGATGCTAATATTGTGCTGTCTGCAGCAATTTGAACGACTCTTCCAGTTTGCACGAAGAATTGAGGACTTGATGTACACAATCACACCAGAAGAGGTAACTCCTAGAAGGAATTTGTTATTTTTTTTTATTAAGTACTCAATTTTTTACTATTCTTTGGAAAACATGTAGCTGTTTCACATTTATATGGCAATGACCATCATGTTGCCTACTTTGTGCTTGTCATAGTATTTCTCTTCTTTGCGGGATTGCCCTTAACTTATCCCGGTGTGGAGTCTAATTTGATTATTCATGGCCTCTTTCTTGAGTTTCTCTGTTGTGCAAACAATCAACATGCTTGGTGTGTTTGTATTATTGTAGGGGTAAGGTTGTGATGCTAAAATATATGGGCATTTTTGTCTACATTCGTTGCTAATGATAATCTTCATAGTTGCACAAATGGTTGCTAACAGTGAATTTATAGAATTTTATCTGGTATCTGAGGGTTTGTCTGTATAAAGGAAATCCTACCTTCTTCCCAAAATACAAGTTTGTTTATAGATAGTTACACAAACTAAGAAAGTGAGTGAATGTTATACATTTTAAACCTAAAAGTCTAAAAGAAACATCCTTAAACTATGAATATTAAATTAGGGGTAAGATGAAGGAAATACAATAATAGATGTTTTTAGTTCTCTAAATGACTTATGTTGAATGTGTTGAAATTACTTACATTTTTAGACGAATGCAGTATAAACTGTAAAGTAGTGACATCTATGAGATAACTCAGTCTTCAATCCTAGATGTTAGACTGCATGCATCAGTTTCTTTTAACATATTCTCTAATTTAAAGAGCAAAACACCACTTTATCTATTTTACATAATCTTTTCTCAGGGTGAAACATATCAGAATCTGTACGACGATAATTTGAAAAAGAGAACTGTATTGTGTACTACATGTAGAGCAGAATTTAGAATTGTAACAGATGGTTTTTTTTATTGAATATGAATAATGTAGATCTCTATTTTATATATTTACTTTGTTTTACACTATCTAATGCAAGTGCTCTTATATTACGAGATATTTGCAGATACCATTCCAGCTTGGATTGTCAAAAGTGGATCTCCGGAAAGTGGTGAAAGCCAGCTTATCCGGGGTAAGTCAATAAAATGATATAATTTTAATTTGAAATATATTTCCACTTCGCTAACTACATATTTTATTATATAGGTGGATAAATCCATTAGTGCAATGTACAAGAAGCTACAAAAGAATTTAACCTCAGAGGAGTTATTGCCTTCACTATGGGATAAATGCAAGGTATCTTACGACACAGTATTTGTATTCTTATCAGTTATCACTGTTCCTATTGACTGTACTACTTTGCACGATAAAAGGTAACCATTAGAACAGAATATTAAGGCAATCTTAAAGCATAAAAAAGATTAAAAGCAGTTTGGTCCTTGTGTAGGTAAAACTAAGTTGCGAACTTTTCTGACCCCCCTCCCCCTCTCTCTCTCTTTACCCTTCTCTGTCTGTGATGTACACTCCCACCCAATGCCTTTTCACTTTCTTTTTCTTTTGGCGCGAAAAGAACATGTATAGTTCAAGTAAATGTCTCACTTTTTTATTGAGAAATTCTTACACAGAGACTCTCTAATGCACCTATAAATACACAAAAAGACGGTGTTTATGTCTTTCTTTAAATTTGACACACATCCAACAATATTGGTGTATTGATGAGTAACTATACACAATAAATTCCCCAATTTTTTTGCCATGGAAACCTTTTGGACTATGATGCAACCATATATATGTGTGCCACCATTTTTGTTCCGGAAAAAGCTAATGTTTTATTCTGTGTGTTGTGTTGTTGCTGTGAATGGTGTAGAAAGAGTTCCTGGACAAGTACGACAGCTTTGTACAACTTGTGGCTAAGATTTACCCTTCGGAAAATGTCCCTTCTGTTGCTGAAATGAGAGATCTTTTGGCTTCTATGTAAACAAACAAAAAAAAAGTAGCTCTTTTGCTGTTGTAAATTGTTGGCATAAGATCACATATTTCATTTGTGGCTGCGAACTTATAGATTTTTGTTGTTGTTGTTGGTCTATCAGTAAATACTAGAGGTTCAGCACCCCAACTCCCCCCCCCCCCTCCCCTCCCCTACCCAAGCCTCGCTTATTTCAGACCTTAGAGTTATGTCGTTTTATTCTTTATTATTATTCACAAGCAAGATTATTTTGTTCATGCATTTTCTCTGTCGGAAGCGAAGGACGTATTATGTATGTTGTATTGAGGGGTTGATTTCACCCTTTCAACTTTTATAACCTTTATATACATTGAGCATTATAATTTTAAATATTTATCTTTTGGCAGAGGGTTAGGGGAATTTAATTAGGGGCGGGGATGAAAACCGAACCCTGGATTTCACCGGGAGGTGCAATGGACTCTACCACTAAGCCATATCTGATTTCCAATATAGTTAGCATCCTACAATTCATTTGTAAAGGCATATTCAAAGACACAAGTTTTAGGAATCTCTCATATACGGTCCATCGTGGTGATTCGTCCAGTGACATTATCAGGTAACCATACTTTGTGATGCCAATGGAGAAATCACACAACAGTCTCGTGAAAGAGTTTCCCGATCGAAGATTCATGGTATAACAACTCAAATACGTAACAGGAGGAGTTTCCCAAGATTTACCAAGTAAATTAAAAAAAAACAAAAAAAAAAAAAATCAGCAAATATTACACAGCCATGAAACAGCATCAACATCATTAATAATTTTCACCAACAGGCCTAGAAGGAAAGAGCCTCATGAGAAAAGTCAAAAAGGACCAAATGCAACAAAGAGCTAAAACTTGGAAAGTAACAATCATAGCAACCAATGCACCATTTCTTTCAGCCATTAGAGGGGTTAATTCTGTCCCCTGTGGAGGCTCATATACAAGCCTCCCTAGATACTGTGTTGCCTTTGTCATTTGAAATAGCCTGTATACCTGCATCACACAATGTACATGTTACAAATGCCTTAAAATGCTTCGTTTTTTAAAACATATTCTCTAATTTCCATACTCAAACATCACTTGTATCTATTTTAACATAATTTCGATCTAGAGTAAAATGCAATTCATCTTATTAGAGATTCTATGAAAGAAATAAAGAAATGAGGTGTTGAAACTGTTAAAAGTAACTAATGCAAGTGCTCTAACTCAATAACTCCAAACATCGCCATTCTTCATTTTACATAATCTCTATTAACAATGAAATGCATCAAAATCTATAAGATGAATAGTGATTGTGTAATTTATGCGCTACACACGTAGCACATAATTTAGAGTTTATGTATTGTACAGATTCAAGGGAAATTTCTGCACTGCAGCAGGCGGTTTTTGGTAGATCTTAATAGTATAGAGATCATTATTTTATAGATTTACCTTGTTTCACCATATCTACTATAAGTGCTCTAAAGTGGATACGGTAAAACAAGATAAATTTTTAAAATGGATATTCAAATCAATAAGATGCATGGAAAACCTTCTGCAATTTATTTATTTATTTATTTTTTTTTTTTACAGAATCTCTACTCAAATTGTGCCATACGGATATTCTGCATTACCGAGCAACATACACGTTCTCTATTCAAATTATGCCTTACAAAGATTTTGATGCATTTCACATTGAATAAAGATTCTGTAAAGTAGAGAAGAAAAACGGTGTTTGAGTCTGTAAATACATAATCTGTTAACATTACGCAAATGCTCTAAATGCATAAAGATATTGATGGTGAATAAGAAAATATAAATACCTCAAAAATAATGGTCACTAAGGGCCAAGCAGACGATCCACGACTTTCAAGACGCTTCTCGAAACCGTATTGGACCAAACAGCCAACTAGGTAAGGAACCACTGAAATCAAGGCAGGTAAGCCGAGTGACGGAAACGTGACATAGACAGCAACAAGAGGAGCAATAACCTTAAACCCCATTGTAAGGAAAGCAGATGTTAAATATCCCCTTAACCCTGTTATAAGGCTCCATCTTCTTGCACTAAATTGTAGATATGGCTTTTGAACTTTGTCTGTCACTTTAAAAAACACTGCTAGCCCTATATAGAATATCAACTCGGAAAAGCCCCAGAAGACTACTCCTGCATCACCATCATCATTCAAAGGAACATATCAAACATTTTGTATACAAATAAATACGATGTCAAACAATGAACTTTGTTACCGGGAATCTCTGAGTGCCAAACTTCAAGACATAAACACAACCCATATACTGCTAGGTTTTACGGGTAATGAATACGTTAATAGGTATCCATGTGGGTGTAGAATTTGTGTCGGATACGCCCACAAGTGTGTATCCTAACTCTCAAGTATCTAATGTGTATTTGTGTCGGATACGAAACACGCTGCCATTAAACAAGATACATATAGACATATAATATTTAATACATCTCCCATTTACAGAGCTCTTAGAGCCCCATGAGGATTTTTTTTGTTATTTGGTCACACGGGTAATCGATCAAATCCACTGAACACAAAGACTAAACCATGTTGCAGTGGTCTTACACTAAAGATCTCAACCAAGCGTTCTTCCAACAAATTGTCAAGAATTAGCAAATGTCATGATACTATCATGTTAAGCAGATCAGCTTAAGAGAATAATGAGGCACACATACAAACACTTCAAGGAACAGAACACTAATTCACTGGAAGTGACAAGGCTTCGTAAAAATGATGCCCTAGCGGAGTATAGTCCGTAAAAGTTCCATTAAACGATAAGAACAGCAGGAACTGTATAAGAATTAAGTATTGTTCCACTCAACAACATCCCATAACAAATACAAGTAGTTTCAGTAGGATGATAGTCAAGACATAGTGGCACCATGGTGTTTTTACCAATGTTTTTATTGTGGCACCACGGTGTTTTTACCATGGTTTTTTCATGGCACCACACCATAAGTGCTGAGAATCTACTTGCACCAGTCGATTCTTTCAATCAGCCGACATAAACTCGATTCTCAGGTGTAGAAAATCGGCGGTGAAAAAGTCAATTGTGAATGTGATGTGTATATTTGTGGTGGTGCCACTAAAAACCCCCAAAATAAAGTGAAACTACAAACATGGAAATCGACCGGTAAAAACTCGATTCTCAAGCCTAGAATCGACTGTTACTGTGTTGCGTTGATTTGGTGTGGTGTGTGAATCCCAAACTGAAGTAAAACTACATACTTGGAAAAGAAATATTGTAACTAATGGTACCTGACAAAATGTCATCGTTGAAAAGTTCCAAAATTAGATCACCAAGGAAGAACTGGGGGAGAACTAAAGACGCTATCACTGCAGCAGGAGCTAAAATCCAGATAAAAGATCCTGCATTCTCCTCAAATGGAGATGAAATGAGCTTTCTTTCGTCAGCTGATTCGTGAGTCAATCCGCAGAACGAAATGGCACCTGGTTTACCATGAAACGGCTCCAACTCATCATCGATTTTCCTACTACGAGCATCAACCTCTTCCTTTCTTGAAAAATTCAACTTTCCAGATTGGTTAGAATCCAGAGCACGAACAATGACTCTGCTCCCCAGTCTACATTTAACTGAACCAAAAGAAAGCACTGTTTGTGTTGGACCTCCATCATTGAAGTGCTATATCGCATTTCACCAAGTTCATTTGATTGAAATACAGAATCTATGTAAAATAAAATTAAAGGTAGCTTACATTTGAGCTCCTTTGGAGTACTAAGAGTGTGGTTTCCGGCTAGAACATGACCTCGAATTTGCGTCTTAGGCGTTGAACTTAAAAGAGAAGCCTATAAATTCGAATTTTATCAGAAAGGATTGCAGAATTCAACAATAAAAACCTAAGAAAATTGTAAAATAAAACATTTAAAAAAACGAACACACTAGCAAATTCCCAAAGAAGATAATCAGGAGAACTTACAGAACAAATTGGAAAAGAAGAGAATCCAACAGATTGCAAATCCATGAAAGGTTAATGCATTAATCTATTCAGAACTGCCTTTTAAAAACCTTAGATAAACCCTAATTTTGCCGTCATCGTCAGCTAACTTTCTAACAATTTTGGAGGAAAAGAAAAAGGGCAAAAAAAAAAGGCTTTGTTGGTCTCAGGATAATGCAACGATATTGTTTCTTAACTCCAAATGTAAAATATTACATGACACTACGAATTTACTTACGTAATATCACGGTTATCTTTTCGTAGAAATAAATCTTATTCATATTGGCGTTTCCTACTTTACGAAAACGTCACATACAGGAACAATTCTGATAACATCAAGAATAATAACAATGTTGATAGTTAACGAGCGTCAGCGACAATGATATTGCAATTGGTTATTTGGATATTTGTTTTTGTATAACATTTCTATTTTTACTTTGTTGTCATTATTACTTTATCTTTTTATTTCATTTTCTGTTTTTTGTTTTCCCTACTATATAAAGGAAAAATATCTTTGTAATTCATTAAGTGAGAATAATAAGAAAACTGGGGTTGCTTTTTGCCCCTTTTCTCTCTCGATAGTCATCTTCTTCAATATGGTAGCAGAGCAAATCTGAGATTTATTCCGCAATTTTTTTTGTTCAAATTTCCTGTTTATCTTCTTCGTTTGATCATCTAATTGTCTTCGTCATGGCGAATCATGCTCCAGATCAGGAGATAATTCCTGTATCAAGTCCCCTATTACATTCATCCGAATGAAAACCCTACTCAAACCCTAGTTCAACCGATACTCAATGAGAATGGTGGAAATTATCATTCGTGGAGTAGATCTGCACGCATGTCACTAATAATGAAAAATAAGGCTGGATTTATTGACGGATCGCTGCCACGGCCGGCTAGAAACGATGCGAGGTTTCACGTTTGGGAACAAGGCGATATAATGGTGACCAACCTGGTTGAGGAATTCGGTGTCACCACGGATAGCTCAAAGTCTTCTTTGGATGGATTCCGCACAGGCTGTTTGGGAGGAGTTGAAGGACAGGTTTGCTAATCTCGATTCCTTTCGGCTATCTGATTTAATAGAGGAATTGAACAATATTAAGCAAAGAGGTTCTAGTGTTACTGAATATTTCACTAGGATGAAGCTGCTAATCGATGAGATTGCTGTTTTACGGCCTACGCCTAGTTGTACCTGTGTTCCAGCCTGTAGTTGTCAGGTGATACCAACATTCATAGGATACAATAAAACGGAATATGTTATCAGATTTCTAAGAGGACTGGACGAGGTATTTGAACCGGTAACATCTCATGTACTGTTAATGTCACCAATTCCTAATATCAAGGTTGTTTTTGGCTTAGCTTTAAAGTTTGAAAGGCAAAGAGGACACAACAACCAGAACATTAACTTTGGGGATCCTACTGTCATGTTTAGTAGGTCAAATTTGGCTCAGAATGATCAGAGAATGAGATTTGTTGACAGTGATCCAAAGGGAAGGTTTAGTGATAATAATCCTGGAACAGGACAGAGAAGAGGCAGTGGTTTTAACAATGGTAACTCAGGGAAGAAACCACAATGCACATTTTGTGGAATGATAGGGCATGTAGAAGATAAGTGTTACAAGAAACATGGTTTCCCACCAGGGTTTAAACCTAGAAGCAGGGTAAACATGGTAGAAGGGGGTGTTGAACAACGCAGTTCACAAGGAGAAGCAACCAATAATGTGCAAGTCTCTCTCACTCAACATGAATATGAAAAGCTGAAGGAACTTTTATCTGGGAAGCAAAATAATAAAGAGGCAGAGTCACAGTCACAGCATCTCATCAGTCAAGCATCTGTGCTTTCAGCATCATATTTACCAGAAAAAGAGATGAGCACAGGTAAATCATCTACAAGATGGATATTAGACTCAGGAGCAACAGATCATATAGTGTGTGATGTGCGTTTATTTTCACAAAGTCATGAGGTCCAAGATGTTAGTGTCAGTCTGCCAGATGGTACCGCTGTATGTGTTACACATATAGGGGAGGTGTTGTTAAGTCATAATCTAAAGTTGACAGGGTGTTATGTGTCCCTGGTTCTATATAAAACTCGATTTCACTAAGTAGGCTCACTAAAAACCCTAAAATCAAGGTTTTCTTTGAGTCTAACAAATGTGTTATCCAGGATCAAGAGGATGGGATGATTGGATCAGTTGAAGAAAAGAATGGTTTATACATCATGGACACCACAATTTCAAAGGTTTATAAAGATAGTAGATTTTCAAAATTCCAAAACATTCCGAGAAGACATGGTGTGGCACTTCTGATTGGGACATCCCTCAAATCAAAAGTGAAGACAATAAATAAAAGCACATCAGAGGTTCAAGTGCCTCAGACACTATCTCATCATGTCTGTCCCTTAGCTAAACAGAGACATTTAAGCTTTCCTTTAAGTCACCATCTCATCTGTGACTTGTTTTGAGTTAGTTCATTTTGACATTTAGGGGCCCTATGTGCATGAAACTTTCCAAGGGCACAGGTATTTTCTTACCATTGTGGATGACCACAGTAGATTTACTTGGGTACATTTACTGCATAATAAATCAGAGGTTAGGATGCTTGTTCAAAGCTTTTGTCAGTTTGTTATTACACAGTTTAATTCTGGTGTTAAAACTGTTAGAACTGATAATGGTAAGGAATTTGATATGCCTGTTTTTTATGCTGAGAAAGGGATTGTTCATCAAACTTCATGTACACATACACCTGAACAGAATGGTCTAGTAGAGAGAAAACATCAACATCTATTAAATGTAGCTATGGCTTTAAAGTTTCAGGCCTCCTTACCTGTCCAATTTTGGGGATATTATGTCATTCATGCAGCTACCTTGATAAATAGTACACCTACTCCTCGCCCTTGGCAATGTTACTCCTTATGAAAGGTTGTACCACAAAACTTTGATTATATGAGATTTAGAGTGTTTGGATGTTTAGTCTATGCTTCAACAATTAAAATGAAGACAGACTAAGTTTGATCCTGTGAGTGTGGCATGTGTTCATCTTGGTCATTCCTCTACCACAAAAGGATACATACTGTATAATCTAGACAGCCATGACATCCTTATTTCCAGAAATGTGATCTTCCATGAGAGATGCTTTCCATTTGCATCTTCTGATATATCTTGTTCTACTTCAAATGTTCCTATCCTTTCGTAACCTTCAATGCCTTTCAATTATCTAGGTGATGATATTTCCCAACATACCAAACAATTGCATACCGACCAACAACCTATTCCCGAGGGTCCATCGGACCCAAACAATACCATCAATACTCATTCTCCCCACCTGGGAGGTCGGTAGAATTAGACAAGTCCAAAACTCACTTACAGGACTATGTTTGTTCTCAAGTGGAGTTTGATTCACCTCATACCTTTCAACAAACATTATCTCTAACTAATCTATCTCATGCATATCGAGGGTTTGTTTGTAATATAGACAAGGAGCAAGAACCTCAAACTTACAACCAAGCCATTAAGAACCCTAAGTGGCAAGAAGCCATGAAGAAGGAAATAGATGCATTAGAGGCAAACCACACATGGGACATAGTGCCTCCGCCATCTAATAAGAAACCTATATAGGTGTAAGTGGGTGTATAAAATCAAATACAAACCGGATGGGACTGTTGAGAGGTATAAGGCTAGGCTTGTAGCCAAAGGTACAATCAACTTTATGGGATAGATTACCAAGAGACTTTTCTCCAAGAGCTAGAATGGCCACAATCAGAATCAGATTAGCAATACCGCAGCGAAAACCGGCATTTGCATCAGTTGGATGTGAATAATGCCTTCCTTCATGGAGATCTCCATGAGGAAGTGTATATGAAGTTACCACAAGGTTTTCAAACCAGTGTCACAAATCCTGTTTGCAAGTTAACAAAGTCACTCTATGGGCTTAAACAGGCAAGTAGACAGTGGAATGCCAAGCTCACATCAGTATTACAAGAACAGGGCTTTACACAGTCTAAAAGTGATTACAGTCTCTTCACTAAAGGCAGTGGTCTAGATTTTATTGCATTACTTGTGTATGTTGATGATGTCATACTGGCTAGTAGTAGTATGTCCGAGATTACAAATATTAAAGCACCTTACACAAGCAGATTCAGATCAAAGACATTGGTGAATTA
>JAOBSW010000951.1:0-75273 GCA_026214975.1 Gentiana macrophylla
TTTTTCTTTGTACAAGGCCATTCTCGCCTCCGCTTTGCTTGCCGTTTGCACCGGCGTGCCTTATTTATCGCTCGGTCGATATCACATCAAGATTTCAAAGAGAATTACAAACATTTCTTTTCCAACTTTTTTTTTGTTCCATAGAGTACTTAACGGTGTGATTTTTGATTCCTTGTACAAGGCCATTATGGCCTCCGTTTTGCTTGCCGTTTGCACCGGCGTGCCTTATTTATCATTCTGGTCGATATCACATCAGTACTTAAATGAGAATTACAAACATTTTTTTCAGTTTTTTTTTCTACCCATAGAGTACTTAACGGTGTGATTTTTGATTCCATATATAAGGCCATTCTGGCCTCCGTTTTACTTGCCGTTTGCGCCGGCGTGCCTTATTTATCGTTCTGGTCGATATCACATCAGTACTTCAAAGAGAATTACAAACCTTTTTTCATACTTTTTTTTGTTCGTATAAAGTACTTAACGGTGTGTTTTTTTGATTCCTTGTACAAGGCCATTCTGGCCTCCGTTTTGCTTGCCGTTTGCGCCGGCGTGCCTTATTTATCGTTCTGGTCGATATCACATCAGTTCTTCAAAGAGAATGACAAACCTTTTTTCGTACTATTTATTGTACCCATAGAGTACTTAACGGTGTGATTTTTGATTCCTTGTACAAGGCCATTCTGGCCTCCGTTTTGCTTTCCGTTGGCGCTGGTGTGCCTTATTTATCGTTTTGGTCGATATCACATCAGTAATTCAAAGATAATTACAAATGTTTTTTTCTTACTTTTTTTTGTACCCATAGAGTACTTAACGGTGTGATTTTTGATTCCTTGTACAAGGCCATTCTGGCCTCCGTTTTGCTTGCCGTTTGTGCCGGCGTGCCTTATTTATCGTTCTGGTCGATATCACGTCGAGATTTCCAAGGAGAATTACAAACATTTTTTCAGTACTTTTTTGTACCCATAGAGTACTTAACGGTGTGATTTGTGATTCCTTGTACATGGACATTCCGCCTCCGCTTTACTTGCCGTTTGTGCCGGCATGCCTTATTTATTGTTCGGTCGATATCACATCAAGATTTCAAAAGAGAATTACAAACATTTCTTTTCATACTTTTTTGTTCCCATAGAGTACTTAACGGTGTGATTTTTGATTCCTTGTACAAGGCCATTCGGCCTCCGCTTTGCTTTTGCCGCTTGCACCGGCATGCCTTATTTATCGTTCGGTCGATATCACATCAAGATTTCCAAAGAGAATTACAAATATTTTTTTCGTATTTTTTTGTACCCATAGAGTACTTAACGGTGTGATTTTTATTTCTTGTACAAGGCCATTCGCCTCCATTTTTGCGTGCCGCTTGCGCCCGGCGTGCCTTATTTATCGCTCGTCGATATCACCTCAAGATTTCAAAGAGAATTACAAACGCTTTTTTCAGTACTTTTTTGTACCTATAGAGTACTTAACGGTGTGATTTTTGATTCTTGTACAAGGCCATTCTCGCCTCCGCTTTTTTTTGCCGTTTGCGTCGGCGTGCCTTATTTTTCGCTCGTCGATTTCACATCAAGATTTCCAAAGAGAATTACAAACGCTTGTTTCGTACTTTTTTGTACCCATAGAGTACTTAATAATGGTGTTACTTATGATACTTTTACAATGCCATTTTGACCTCCGCTTTTGCGTGCCTATTGCACCGGCGTGTCTTATTTATCGTTCGGTCGATATCACATCGAAGATTTAAAGAGAATTACACATGTTTTTTCGACTTTTTTTTGTTCCCATAGACTTAACGGTGTGATTTTTGATACCTTATACAAGGCCATTCGGCCTCCGCTTTGATTGCCGTTTTATACCGGCATGCCTTATTTATCGTTCGTCGATATCACATCAAGAATTCAAAGAGAATTTCATACTTTTTTCGTACCCATTGAGTACTTAACGGTGTGATTTTTGATTCCTTGTACAAGGCCATTCTGGCCTCCATTTTACTTGTTGTTTGCGCCGGCGTGCCTTATTTATCGTTCTGGTCGATATCACAACAGTACTTCAAAGAGAATTACAAACCTTTTTTCGTACTTTTTTTTGTACCCATAGAGTACTTAACGGTGTGATTTTTGATTCCTTATACAAGGCTATTCTGGCCTCCGTTTTACTTGCTGTTTGCGCCGGCGTGCCTTATTTATCGTTCTGGTCAATATCACATAAGTACTTCAAAGAGAATTACAAACATTTTTTCATACTTTTTTTTGTTCGCATAAAGTACTTAACGGTGTGTTTTTTGATTCCTTGTACATGGCCATTCTGGCCTCCGTTTTGCTTGCCGTTTGCGCCGGCGTGCCTTACTTATCGTTCTGGTCGATATCACATCAGTACTTAAAAGAGAATTACAAACGTTTTTTTTCATACTTTTTTTGTACCCATAGAGTACTTAACGGTGTGATTTTTGATTCTTTGTACAAGGCCATTCTGGCCTCCGTTTTGCTTGCCGTTTGCGCTGGCGTGCCTTATTTATCGTTCGGGTCGATATCACATCAGTACTTCAAAGAGAATTACAAACGTTTTTTTTCATACTTTTTTTTGTTCCCATAGAGTACTTAACGGCGTGCCTTATTTATCGTTCTAGTCGATATCACATCAGTACTTCAAAAGGAATTACAAACATTTTTTTTCGTACTTTTTTTTGTACCCATAGAGTACTTAACGGTGTGATTTTTGATTCCTTGTACAAGGCCATTCTGGCCTCCGTTTTGCTCGCCGTTTGCGCCGGCGTGCCTTATTTATCGTTCTGGTCGATATCACATTAGTACTTAAAAGAGAATTACAATCGTTTTTTTCGTACTTTTTTTTGTACCCATAAAGTACTTAACGGTGTGATTTTTTTTTCTTTGTACAAGGCCATTCTGGCCTCCGTTTTGCTTGCCGTTTGTGCCGGCGTCCCTTATTTATCGTTCGGTCGATATCACATCAAGATTTAAAAGAGAATTACAAACGCTTTTCTTCAGACTTTTTTGTACCCATAGAGTACTTAACGGTGTGATTTTTGATTCCTTGTACAAGGCCATTTCGCCACCGCTTTGCTTTCCGCTTGCGCCGGCGTGCCTTATATATCGCTCGTCGTCGATATCACATCAAGATTTTCAAGGAGAATTACAAACATTTTTTCAGACATTTTTGTACCCATAGAGTACTTAACGGGTGATTTTTGATTCTTGTACAAGGCCATTCTCGCCTCCGTTTTGCTCGCCGCTTGCGCCCGGCATGCCTTATTTATCGCTCGGTCGATATAACATTAGTACTTAAAAGAGAATTACAATCGCTTTTTTCAGATTTTTTTTTGTACCCATAAAGTACTTAACGGTGTGATTTTTTTTTCTTTGTACAAGGACATTTCGGCCTCCGCTTTGCTTGCCGTTTGCGTCGGCGTCCCCTTATTTATCGTTCGGTCGATATCATCATCAAGATTTCAAAGAGAATTACAAACATTTTTCTTCAGACTTTTTTGTACCCATAGAGTACTTAACGGTGTGATTTTTGATTCCTTGTACAAGGCCATTCTGGCCACCGTTTTGCTTGCCGTTTGCACCGGCGTTCCTTATTTATCGTTCTGGTCGATATCACATTAGTACTTCAAAGAGAATTACAAACGTTTTTTTCAGATTTTTTTTGTACCCATAGAGTGCTTAACGGTGTGATTTTTGATTCTTGTACAAGGCCATTCGCCTCCGCTTTGCTAGCCGTTTGCGCCGGTGTGCCTTATTTATCATTCTCGTCGATATCACATCAAGATTTAAATGAGAATTACTAACATTTTTTTGTACTTTTTTTTGTACCCATAGAGTACGTAACGGTGTGATTTTTGATTCTTTTGTACAAGGCCATTCGCCTCCGCTTTACTTGCCGTTCGCGCCGGGCGTGCCTTATTTATCGCTCGTCGATATCACATCAAGATTACAAAGAGAATTACAAACCTTTTTTCATACTTTTTTGTTCAGTATAAAGTACTTAACGGTGTGTTTCTTGATTCCTTGTACAAGGCCATTCTCGCCTCCGCTTTTTTGCTTGCCGTTTTCTTGGCGAGCCTTATTTATCGCTCGTCGATATCATATTAGTTCTTCAAAGAGAATTACAAACCTTTTTTCGTACTATTTATTGTACCTATAAAGTACTTAACGGTGTGATTTTTGATTCCTTGTACAAGGCCATTCTGGCCTCCGTTTTGCTTTCCGTTTGTACCGGCGTGCCTTATTTATCGTTCTGGTCGATATCACATCAGTACTTCAAAGAGAATTACAAACGTTTTTTTTCGTACATTTTTTTGTAACCATAGAGTACTTAACGGTGTGATTTTTGATTCCTTGTACAAGGCCATTCTGGCCTCCGTTTTGCTTGCCGTTTGTGCCGGCGTGCCTTATTTATCGTTCTGGTCGATATCACATCAGTACTTCAAAGAGAATTACAAACGTTTTTTTTCATACTTTTTTTTGTACCCATAGAGTACTTAACGGTGTGATTTTTGATTCCTGGTACAAGGCCATTCTAGCCTCCGTTTTGCTTGCCGTTTGCGCCGGCGTGCCTTATTCATCGTTCTGGTCGATATCACATCCAGATTTCAAAGAGAAATACACACATTTTTTTTCAGACTTTTTTTTGTACCTATAGAGTACTTAACGGTGTGATTTTTGATTCCTTGTACAAGGCAATTATGGCCTCCGTTTTGCTTGCCGTTTGCACCGGCGTGCCTTATTTATCGTTCTGGTCGATATCACATCATTACTTCAAAGAGAATTACTAACGCTTTTTTCCATACTTTTTTGTACCCATAGAGTACTTAACGTGTGATTTTGAATCCTTGTACAAGGCCATTCTTGCCTCCGTTTTTGCTTCACGTTTGCGCCGGCGTGCCTTATTTATTGTTCTAGTCGATATCACATTAGTACTTAAAATAGAATTACAAACGCTTTTTTCAGATTTTTTTGTATCCATAAAGTACTTAACGGTGTGATTTTTTTTTCTTTGTACAAGGCCATTCTGGCCTCCGTTTTGCTTGCCGTTTGCGCCGGCGTGCCTTATTTATCGTTCTGGTCGATATCACATAAGTACTTCAAAGATAATTACAAACGTTTTTTCATACTTTTTTTTGTTCCCATAGAGTACTTAACGGAGTGCCTTATTTATCGTTCTCTAGTCGATATCACATCAAGATTTCAAAGAGAATTACAAACATTTTTTTCAGATTTTTTTGTACCCATAGAGAGTACTTAATGGTGTGTTTTTTGATTCATGTACAAGGCCATTTTGGCCTCCGCTTTGCTCATTCATTTGCGCTTGGCGTGCCTTATTTATCGTTCGTCGATATCACATTAGTATTTAAAAGAGAATTACAAACGCTTTTTTCGTTTTTTTTTGTACCCATAAAATACTTAACGGTGTGATTTTTTTTTTTACAAGGCCATTTCGCCTCCGTTTTGCTTGCCGCTTGCGCGCCGGCGCCCCTTAGTTATCGTTTGGTCGATATCACATCAGTACTTCAAAGAGAATTACAAAAGTTTTTCTTCGTACTTTTTTGTACCCATAGAGTACTTAACGGTGTGATTTTTGATTCCTTGTACAAGGCCATTTTGGCCTCCGTTTTGCTTGCCGTTTGCACAGGCGTGCCTTATATATCGTTCTGGTCGATATCACATCAGTACTTAAATGAGAATTACAAACATTTTCTTTTCGTAATTTATTTTGTACCCATAGAGTAATTAACGGTGTGATTTTTGATTCCTTGTACAAGGCCATTCTTGCTTCCGTTTTGCTTCCCGTTTGCGCCGGCGTGCCTTATTTATTGTTCTAGTCGATATCACATTAGTACTTAAAAGAGAATTACAAACATTTTTTCATACTTTTTTGTACCCATAAAGTAATTTAACTGTGTGATTTTTTTCTTTGTACAAGGCCATTCTGGCCTCCGTTTTGCTTGCCGTTTTCGCCGGCGTGCATTATTTATCGCTCGGTCGATATCACATCAAGATTTCAAAGAGAATTACAAACGCTTTTTTTTCATACTTTTTTGTTCCCATAGAGTACTTAACGGCGTGCCTTATTTATCGTTCTAGTCGATATCACATCAGTAATTCAAAGAGAATTACAAACATTTTTTTTCGAACTTTTTTTTGTACCCATAGAGTACTTAACTGTGTGATTTTTGATTCCTTGTACAAGGCCATTCGGCCGCGTTTTGTTCGCCGTTCGCTTATACCGGGCGTGCCTTATTTATCGCTCGGTGATATCACATTAGTTCTTAAAAGAGAATTACAAACGCGTTTTTTCAGACTTTTTGTACCCATAAAGTACTTAACGGTGTGATTTTTTTCTTTATACAAGGCCATTATGGCCTCCGCTTTGCTTGCCGCTTGCGCTTGGCGTCCCTTATTTATCGCTCGGTCGATATCACATCAAGATTTCAAAGAGAATTACAAACGCTTTTTCTTCAGACTTTTTGTACCCATAGAGTACTTAACGTGTGATTTTTGATTCCTTGTACAAGACCATTCTCGCCTCCGCTTTGCTTGCCGCTTGCACCGGGCGTGCCTTATATATCGCTCGGTCGATATCACATCAAGATTTAAATGAGAATTACAAACATTTTCTTTTCAGACTTTTTTGGTACACATAGAATACTTAACGGTGTGATTTTTGATTCCTTGTACAAGGCCATTCTGGCCTCCGTTTTTCTTGCCGTTTGCGCCGGCGTGCATTATTTATCGTTCTGGTCGATATCACATTAGTACTTAAAAGAGAATTACAAACATTTTTTCCGTACTTTTTTTTGTACCCATAGAGTACTTAACGGTGTGATTTTTTTCTTTGTACAATGCCATTCGCCTCCGCTTTGCTTGCCGTTTCCACCGGGCGTGCCTTATTTATCATTCGGTCGATATCACATCAAGATTTCTAAGAGAATTACAAACGCTTTTTCAGACTTTTTTTTGTACCCATACAAGACTTAACGGTGTGATTTTTGATTCCTTGTACAAGGCCATTCTGGCCTCCGTTTTGCTTGCCGTTTGCGCCGGCGTGCCTTATTTATCGTTCTGGTCGATATCACATCAGTACTTAAATGAGAATTACTAACATTTTTTTGTATTTTTTTTTGGTACCCATAGAGTACTTAACGGTGTGATTTTTGATTCTTTGTACAAGGCCATTTCGACTCCGTTTTACTTGCCGCTTTACCGGGCGTGCCTTATTTATCGCTCGGTTGATATCACATCAAGATTTCAAAAAGAGAATTACAAACCTTTTTTTTCATACTTTTTTATTCGCATAAAGTACTTAACGGTGGGATTTTGATTCCTTGAACAAGGCCATTTCAACGGCGTCCGCTTTGCTTTCCGTTTGCGCCGGCGTGCCTTATTTATCGTTTTTGGTCGATATCACATCGATATTTCCAAGAGAATTACAAACGCTTTTTTTGTACTTTTTTTGTACCCATAAAGTACTTAACGGTGATTTTTGATTCTTGTACAAGGCCATTCTGGCCTCCGTTTGGCTTGTCGTTTGTGCCGGCGTGCCTTATTTATCGTTCTGGTCGATATCACATCAGTACTTCAAAGAGAATTACAAACGTTTTTTTCGTACATTTTTGTACCCATAGAGTACTTAACGGTGTGATTTTTATTCCTGGTACAAGGCCATTCGCATCCGTTTTCCTTGCGCTTTGCTTGGCGTGCCTTATTTATCGTTCGGGTCGATATCACATCAAGATCTAAAGAGAATTACAAACATTTCTTTTCATACTCTTTTTTGTTCCCATAGAGTACTTAACGGTGTGATTTTTGATTCATTGCACAAGGCCATTTCGCCTCCGTTTTCCTTGCCGCTTTTGCCGGGCGTGCCTTATTTATCGTTCGGTCGATATCACATCAAGTATTTAAATGATAATTACTAACATTTTTTTGTACTTTTTTTTGTACCTATATAAAGTACTTAACGGTGTGATTTTTGATTTTTGTACAAGTCCATTCTCGCCTCCGCTTTACTTGCCGTTTGCGCCGGCGTGCCTTATTTATCGTTCTGGTCGATATCACATCAGTACTTCAAAGAGAATTACAAACATTTTTTTTTCATACTTTTTTGTTCGCATAAAGTACTTAACGGTGTGTTTCTTGATTCTTGTACAAGGCCATTTCGCCTCCGCGTTTTGCTTGCTTGGTTTGCGCCGCATGCCTTATTTATCGTTCGTCAATATCACATTAGTTCTTCAAAGAGAATTACAAACCTTTTTTCAGACTATTTATTGTACCCATAGAGTACTTAACGGTGTGATTTTTTGATTCCTTGTACAAGGCCATTTCGCCTCCGCTTTTGCTTTCCGCTTGCGCGCCGGTGTGCCTTATTTATCGTTCTGGTCGATATCACATCAGTACTTCAAAGAGAATTACAAACGTTTTTTTTTCATTTTTTTTCGTACCCATAGAGTACTTAACTGTGTGATTTT
This sequence comes from Gentiana macrophylla, assembly GCA_026214975.1. NCBI lineage: Eukaryota > Viridiplantae > Streptophyta > Magnoliopsida > Gentianales > Gentianaceae > Gentiana > Gentiana macrophylla. The sequence continues at coordinate 8,483 of JAOBSW010000951.1, forward strand.
TGATTCCTTGTACAAGGCCATTCTGGCCTCCGTTTTTGCTTGCCGTTTGTGCCGGCGTGCCTTATTTATCGTTCTGGTCGATATCACATCAGTACTTCAAAGAGAATTACAAACGCTTTTTTTTCCATACTTTTTTGTACCCATAGAGTACTTAACGGTGTGATTTTTGAATCCTTGTACAAGGCCATTCTGGCCTCCGTTTTGCTTGCCGTTTGCGCCGGCGTGCCTTATTTATTGTTCTGGTCGATATCACATTAGTACTTAAAAGAGAATTACAAACGTTTTTTTCATACTTTTTTTTGTACCCATAAAGTACTTAACGGTGTGATTTTTTTTCTTTGTACAAGGCCATTCTGGCCACCGTTTTGCTTGCCGTTTGCGCCGGCGTGCCTTATTTATCGTTCTGGTCGATATCACATCAAGATTTCAAAAGATAATTACGAACATTTTTTCTCATACTTTTTTGTTCCCATAGAGTACTTAACGGCGTGCCTTATTTATCGTTCTAGTCGATATCACATCGAAGATTTCAAAGAGAATTACAAACATTTTTCAATACTTTTTTGTACCCATAGAGTACTTAACGGTATGATTTTTGATTCCTTGTACAAGGCCATTCTTGCCTCCGTTTTGCTTCCCGCTTATGCCGGCGTGCTTATTTATTGTTCGGTCGATATCACATTAGTACTAAAAAGAGAATTACAAACGCTTTTTTTTACAGATTTTTTTTTGTCCCCATAAAGTACTTAATGGTGTGATTTTTTTTTTGTACAAGGCCATTCGCCTCCGCTTTTTCTTTGCCGATTTTTTATGCGTGCCTTATTTATCGCTCGGATCGATATCACATCAAGATTTACAAAGAGAATTACAAACATTTTTTTTCGCATAGGCCATTCGCCTCCGCTTTTTTGTACCCATAGTTTACTTAACGGTGTGATTTTTGATTCCTTGTACAAAGGCCATTATTCGCCTCCGCTTTTTGCTTTTTGTGCGGCGTGCCTTATTTATCGTTCTGGTCGATATCACATCAAGATTTTTGTACATTTTTTTGTACTTTTTTGTACCCATAGAGTACTTAAAGGTGTGATTTTTGATTCTTTGTACAATGCCATTCGGCCTCCGCTTTTTTACTTGCCGCTTGTGCCGGCGTGCCTTATTTATCGCTCGTCGATATCACATCAAGATTTCAAAGAGAATTACAAACCTTTTTTTTCATAATTTTTTTGTTCGTGATCAAGTACTTAATGTGTGTTTCATGATTCTTGTACAAGGCCATTTCGCCTCCGTTTTGCTTGCCGTTTGCGCCGGCGTATTTTATTTATCGCTAAGTCGATATCACATTAGTTCTTCAAAGAGAATTCAAACCTTTTTTCATACTATTTATTGGACCCATAGAGTACTTAACGGTGTGATTTTTGATTCCTTGTACAAGGCCATTCTGGCCTCCGTTTTGCTTTCCGTTTGCGCGGCGCGCCTTATTTATCGCTTTGGTCGATATCACATCAAGATTTCAAAGAGAATTACAAACGCTTTTTTTTTCATACTTTTTTTGTACCCATAGAGTACTTAACGGTGTGATTTTTGATTCCTTGTACAAGGCCATTTTGGCTTGCCGTTTGTGCCGGCGTGCCTTATTTATCGTTCTGGTCGATATCACATCAAGATTTCAAAGAGAATTACAAACGCTTTTTTGTACTTTTTTTTGTACCCATAGAGTACTTAACGGTGTGATTTTTGATTCCTGGTACAAGGCCATTCGGCCTCGCTTTCCTTTGCGATTTGCGCCGGGCGTGCCTTATTTATCGCTCGGTCGATATCACATCAAGATTTCAAAGAGAATTACAAACCTTTCTTTTCATACTTTTTTGTTCCCATAAAGTACTTAACGGTGTGATTTTTGATTCCTTGTACAAGGCCATTATGGCCTCTCGATCGGCTTTTCTAAGTGTCCAATCTCACCGGCGGTGTACCGGTTCAATCAGTAGCCTAGAATTGGTGAGTCAATGTCGATCCCACGTGGGAATCGGGTCGAGTACCAAAGCCGGTCTTGTCCCCTAGTTCAAGCCAACACAACTATTGAACGTGGTGATTTGTCGATCACCGGTTCTACAAACTAAATATACACAAAATAAAAGAGTTTAAAACTATATAAAAGAGATAGCCGAGCTATGATCCAATCGACTACTATCTAACCCTAACTCGTAACCGTGAAGTGATTTCGATATACTCTAATGTTCTTGACATTGTTAAAGGATGTCGCTCCTATTTCTCAAACTAAGCGCCAATTTCAACAACCCGATTTCTATGTCGAATTCAACGATCCGGCCGACCGGATTTAATCGACTCAACACGGTTCACGCCGCATGAGACGCTCGAAAAGTCGATACAAACCTCACAATGAAACCGAGTATGAACAACTCGATCCAGGTTTACACGGTGATCCTAGAACCCCTTTTCCGTATCCTCTCGCAAAATACATATGTAAAGAAGACGCGTGAAGTACGATTATCGAGTCGCGAGTTCAATAAAAGTCATTTACTTAATATGTTCTAGAACGATAACAACACCGAGAATCTAACAATCATAACATCAAAACACTTTAATCAACGAGTTAAGGATTCGATTTCATAGACTATCACATAACTCGACTATTGGAAAAAACTAGCTACTCATCTTATCAACAAAAACAACAAGAAATCAACAATAAATATAACAAAAACAAAGATTGAAAGCAAGAACAAGAAAGGAAAACAAAATACCAAATATATTATGCCGTAGAAAATCGATTCACCGAACGAAATCCCGTCAATAACGCGTCAAGCTATCTTCGAGAATCAACGGATTACAACAATCTACAACTAAACTAAGCTAATATACCTATAAATCTAATCTAAGCTAAGAAAACGCAGAAATTTGATGAAAACGAGTTGGGGAAGAGGAAGTGTGGATCTAGATCCAAAATGGGGGTATTTATAGTGTTTTATGTGTTTCGACGCTATGTGTGCGCTTAGGAAAGTGTAGGCGCACGCCTATGATGTTAAAATCACGTCATCGAAACTTCGGCCAAATTCACACCGCTAGGCGTGGCGCTTAGCATTTTCAAAGCGCGCGCTAGCTAACACACCCTCGGAAAAACAGCCATAACTTTGTCTCAGACCTCCGATTTGAGTGATTCAAGATGCGTTGGAAAGCTCATTCAATCGCTACAACTTTCATGAAGATGTCCAGCCCAGAAAATGCCTCTAAGGTGGATCAAAATGCAGATCAATGGAAGGTATGGTTGTAGTACCACCGCGTTTTGATCCGTTTGAACGGTTAAGCTTCGGGCATATGTTCCAATCCTCGTAACTCGCCTTTCGGACATCTCAAAAACCTATGTCCTGTACAAAATCACAACAAATACCACACATAATCCCTACAGGACACTAGGGTGACCGAGAATGTATAGTAAATTACACCGAAAAGACCGAGAATCCCGGACTTTACGCCCTAGGTCCCGAAATGATAACCAAGGTGTAAATACATCAAAATACAACTAAATGTTTTGAAACATATAAAACGAGGTATAAACGGGGTATAATTACATAGTAAATGACACCAAATTTGACTTTCATCAACTACCCCCTATTTAGCGTTTGCTCGCCTCGAGCAAAAATGAGCAATTCAAAATAAAGATGGAGTCAACATTGCAATCATACATCTAGTTTATAAGAATTGAAATGGTAAAACACAAGTAAATGACATAAATGCATTAGATTTAAGTTCTACATTGTATCGAGAAAAGAATGTGTGTGTGTGTGTGTTTAGCTTCTTTAACATTTATCACCAATGACCGGCTTAGATTATAGACGTATAATGTACCGAGGCTACACTATAGGCTTATAAGTCGTAAACATCTCCACTAATCGAGGTCAATAGTCGCCTAAAATGGTCGAAGCAGGACTTGAAGGGTTATACCGTTAGCTAGTGGTCGGGGCTAACGAAAGGATATTTACGATAAAAATAGAAAGAAGAAAGTGCAAAAGAGCTTTAACCGTGACATATACACAAAACTCGGTTATCACTTCACCTTCAATCTTTCCAAAAATTTACATCTCTCTGAGTCCAAACCTAACTTCAACTTCACACACATTTTTTTTTCATTATACAAAACTTCATCCCTTTTGGACTTAAATCAAACTATAAATATGCACATTTACTACTTACTTTCTTTTCTTTTCTTTTCTTTTTTTTTTTTTTTTTCTTCTATACATCAAAATTCGAACAAAACCGAAACCCGACACATTGTTACACTCCTCATACCAAAATAACTTCGTAAATTACGACTCCATACCATTACTTACGTCTCAACAATACCTCGCAACATCGTAAAAATGTGTGGAACGAACAAGCTCAATTGCAAGGTAGTCAAGGATATGTAGACCGAAATAATGTTAGGGACATCGATTTTCACGGGTTAGTAACACGAAAGGCTAGTTCGGGTGGCGGTCAACCACCCTACAAAAGGCTTAGAGGGTAACAGTGGATTAATCGTTTAGGTTGGCCTTTGGCTCGATCGGGTCAAAATAAATGCCAAAACCGTCATCCCGCACCTAACAACGATGACCTTTCTATTTCGCCTCGAAGTTACTAATATAAGTTCTAGGTAACCGGGTCATTAATAACTACCATAATCGTTCACTAGTCAAGGTGATTCATGAAGTCGGCTAACGTGATAGAACTACTTCATTCCTCAAAACAAGATCCCAACTCAAATGAAATGCATTCAAATAATCACTATATGTTTAACCAAAGCAATACTATAGGCTCAATGTATCAAAACCAATGTCAAAGGCATCAAAATTTCTAATAAAACGACTCATTTACACCAAAGGGATAACAATCACTAAGTATAACTTGTTCTACATGAAAACAAAACATCAAGCTAAACCGACTTCCCCTACTTTAAAATGAAACACGAATGATAAGGGTAGAAAAGTTAGCTTACAACCGGAAAAAGACGCGAGTACGATCATGTGGCATCCGTAATATGAACTCCCTGTGGTACTGTACTTATTAAATATACACAACCAACACCAAAGGTGTACAAGTATGAGTATAACACAATGAAACTACCCGGATTATCACAACTCATCAAAACCAAAAACACCACACTAACCCCCCAAAACACACTTCCTCGGGTTATATAACAACAAAACTTACCCGAAGTATCAAAATAGAAACTAAAGAAACACAGTGAAAACACGAGGGAAAGAAAAGCAATATAAACACATTCGAGTTTATAGTCCCTCATTTCGACTTTCTATCCCCAACTATGTCAAGGATAGCTATACCAAAGGAGAGCAAACCGTTGCTTCTCCCTACCAAAATCATAGGAATTGAGCACCCTTGAAAATGAAACAAAAGAAATATGGGGCTCAATCCCCACCACCATGAATGGTTCGATGAATCCGTTGCGTAACAACGAATTCACTTTCCCCGAACTAAAACATATCCCAACTAACAATGACTCTAGCACCAAGTATGAACAAATAGGCTCAACATCAACAACAAACTCAATAGGTGCACCCCGAGGATATAACACAATAGGGCTAAATGAAGACGGAACAGGTGACTCAATAGATACAAGAGTCATACCATCCTCGTAGTGTTCCTCCGGGTGATTTCAATCATACTTTCTTGCTCTCTCATCTCAAACTCCTCAAACAAGAGTTGCACTTTAAGCTCCAAGTTTCAGATGGCTGTTTGCATTGCGATCTAGCCATCTCGAAGCTCATTATGGTGCTCTTGGACCACTTTACTCAACTCTTCAACAGCTTTGCTCAAGTGCCATCCGTTGCTCGCTGAGGTCTCGATTCGGAGGTGGAGAAGTATCGAGTTGTTGATCAAAGTAACTCGGGCATTATCCCACTCATTTCCATAAGATGCGGTGTATGGGTTGAACTGATAAAATGGTTGTGTTTGGTAACCCATAGCACCGTAATTGTAATATCCGAATTGGTAAGGATACGAGCCGTAATTGTAGTATGGATTCATTATCCGCAAATCAAGGAAACAACACATACACAATCACGGTAACTTGTCACTACCACTACCAAAGTAAATGGTGTGACACTTCAACAAAAACAAATAAAAGAAACTATACATAAAAAAATAAGAAAACGACCTAATCCTAAGAACTTAACTAACTTACAAGATATCAACCCGATTCCCCGCAACGGCGCCGTAAATCTTGATCGCCTTTTCTAAGTGTCCAATCTCACCGGCAATGTACCGGGTCAATCAGTAGCCTAGAATTGGTGAGTCAAGGTCGATCCACGGGAATCTGGTCGAGTACCAAAGTCGGTCTCGGCCCCTAGTTCAAAGCCAACACAACTATTGAACGTTGTGATTTGTCGATCACCGGTTCTACAAACTAAATATACACAAAATAAAAGAGTTTAAAACTATATAAATGAGATAGCCGAGCTATGATCCAATCGACTACTATCTAACCCTAACTCGTAACGTAAGTGATTTCGATATACTCTAATGTTCTTGACATTGTTAAAGGATGTCGCCTCCTATTTCTCAAACTAAGCGCCAATTTCAACAACCCGATTTCTATGTCGAATTCAACGGTCCACCGACCGGATTTAATCGACTCAACACGGTCTACGCTCTATGAGACCTTTCGAAAAGTCGATACAAACCTCACAACGAAACCGAAGTCCGAACAACTCACCGGTTTTACACGATGATCCTAGAACCCTTTTCCCGTATCCTCTTGCAAAATACATATGTAAAGAAGACGTGAAGTATGATTATCGAGTCGCGAGTTCAATAAAAGTCATTTACGGATAAGTTTAGAACGATAACAACACCGAGAATCTAACAATCATAACATCAAAACACTTTAATCAACGAGCTAAGGATTCGATTTCATAGACTATCACATAACTCGACTATTGGAAAAAACTAGCTACTCATCTTATCAACAAAAACAACAAGAAATCAACAATAAATATAACAAAAACAAAGATTGAAAGCAAGAACAAGAAAGGAAAACAAAATACCAAATATATTATGCCGTAGAAAATCGATTCACCGAACGAAATCCCGTCAATAACGCGTCAAGCTATCTTCGAGAATCAAAGGATTACAACAATCTACAACTAAACTAAGCTAATATACCTATAAATCTAATCTAAGCTAAGAAAACGCAGTAAATTTGATGAAAACGAGTTGGGGAAGAGGAAGTGTGGATCTAGATCCAAAATGGGGGTATTTATAGTGTTTTATGTGTTACGGACGCTAGGCGTGCGCCTAGGAAAGTGTAGGCGCACGCCTATGATGTTAAAATCACGCATCGAAACTTCGGCCAAATTCACCGCTAGGCGTGCGCCTAGCATTTCTCGCGCGCGCCTAGCTAACACACCCTCAGAAAAACAGCCATAACTTTGTCTCAGACCTCCGATTTGAGTGATTCAAGATGCGTTGGAAAGCTCATTCAATTGTCTACAACTTTCATGAAGATGTCCAGCCCAGAAAATTCCTCTAAGGTGGATAAAAATGCAGATAAATGGAAGGTATGGTTGTAGTACCACCGCTGTTTTGATCCGTTTGAACGGTTAAGCTTCGGGCATATGTTCCAATCCTCGTAACTCGCTTCCGGACATCTCAAACACCTAAGTCCTGTACAAAATCACAACAAATACCACACATAATCCCTATAGGACACTAGGGTGACCGAGAATGTATAGTAAATTACACCGAAAAAGACCGAGAATCCCGGACTTTACGCCCTAGGTCCCGAAATGATAACCAAGGTGTAAATACATCAAAATACAACTAAATGTTTCGAAACATATAAAACGAGGTATAAACGGGTATAATTACATAGTAAATGACACCAAATTTGACTCTCATCACCTCCGCTTTGCTTGCCGCTTGCACCCGGCGTGCCTTATTTATCGTTCTGGTCGATATCACATCATTACTTCAAGAGAATTACAAACGTTTTTTTTTCATACTTTTTTGTACCCATAGAGTACTTAACGGTGTGATTTTTGATTCCTTGTACAAGGCCATTCTTGCCTCCGTTTTGCTTCCCGTTTGCGCCGGCGTGCCTTATTTATTGTTCTCGTCGATATCACATTAGTACTAAAAAGAGAATTACAAACGCTTTTTTCAGATACTTTTTTGTACCCATAAAGTACTTAACGGTGTGATTTTTTTCTTTGTACAAGGCCATTCTTGCCTTCGCTTTTGCTTGCCGCTTGCGCGGGCGTGCCTTATTTATCGCTCGGGTCGATATCACATCAAGATTTTCAAAGAGAATTACAAAAATTTTTTTTTTCATACTTTTTTGTTCCCATAGAGTACTTAACGGCGTGCCTTTTGATTCTTGTACAAGGCCATTCTCGCCTCCGCTTTTGCTTGCCGCTTGCGCCGGCGTGCCTTATTTATCGCTCGTCGATATCACATCAAGATTTCTTAATGAGAATTACTAACATTTTTTTGACTTTTTTTTGTACCCATAGAGTACTTAACGGTGTGATTTTTATTCTTTGTACAAGGCCATTCTGGCCTCCGTTTTGCTTGCCGTTTGCGCCGGTGTGCCTTATTTATCGTTCTGGTCGATATCACATCAGTACTTCAAAGAGAATTACAAACTTTTTTTCATACTTTTTTGTTCGCATAAAGTACTTAACGGTGTGTTTTTTGATTCCTTGTACAAGGTCATTTCGCCGCCGCTTTGCTTTGTCGCTTGCGCCGGGCGTGCCTTATTTATCGTTCTGGTCGATATCACATTAGTTCTTCAAAGAGAATTACAAACCTTTTTTCAGACTATTTATTGTACCCATAGAGTACTTAACGGTGTGATTTTTGATTCCTAGTACAAGGTCATTCTGGCCTCCGTTTTGCTTTCCGTTTGTACCGGCGTGCCTTATTTATCGTTCTGGTCGATATCACATCAGTACTTCAAAGAGAATTACAAACGTTTTTTTTGTACTTTTTTTTTGTACCCATAGAGTACTTAACGGTGTGATTTTTGATTCCTTGTACAAGGCCATTCTGGCCTCCGTTTTGCTTGCCGTTTGTGCCGGCGTGCCTTATTTATCGTTCTGGTCGATATCACATCAAGATTTTCAAAGAGAATTACAAACGCTTTTTTTCAGATTTTTTTGTACCCATAGAGTACTTAACGGTGTGATTTTTGATTCCTTGTACAAGGCCATTTTAGCCTCCGTTTGGCTTTGCCGTTTGTGCCGGGCGTGCCTTATTTATCGCTCGGTCGATATCACATCAAGATTTCATAGAGAATTACAAACGTTTTTTTTTCAGACATTTTTGTACCCATAGAGTACTTAACGGTGTGATTTTTGATTCTGGTACAAGGCCATTCTCGCATCCGTTTTCCTTGCATTTGCGCCGGCGTGCTTTATTTATTATTCGGTCGATATCAAATCAAGATTTCAAAGAGAATTACAAACATTTCTTTTCATACTTTTTTTTGTTCCCATAGAGTACTTAACGGTGTGATTTTTGATTCTTTGTACAAGGCCATTCTGGCCTCCGTTTTCCTTGCCGCTTGTGCCGGGCGTGCCTTATTTATCGCTCGTCGATATCACATCAGAGACTTAAACGAGAATTACTAACATTTTTTTGTACTTTTTTTGTACCCATAGAGTACTTAACGGTGTGATTTTTGATTCTTTGTACAAGGCCATTCTGGCCTCCGTTTTACTTGCCGTTTGCGCCGGCGTGCCTTATTTATCGTTCTGGTCGATATCACATCAAGATTTCCAAAGAGAATTACAAACCTTTTTTCATACTTTTTTGTTCGCATAAAGTACTTAACGGTGTGTTTCTTGATTCCTTGTACAAGGCCATTCTGGCCTCCGTTTTGCTTGCCGTTTGCGCCGGCGTGCCTTATTTTTCGTTCTGGTCGATATCACATCAGTACTTCAAAGAGAATTACAAACTTTTTTTCGTACTTTTTTTTGTACCCATAGAGTACTTAACGGTGTGATTTTTGATTCCTTGTACAAGGCCATTCTGGCCTCCATTTTGCTTTCCGTTTGCGCCGGCGTGCCTTATTTATCGTTCTGGTCGATATCACATCAGTACTTCAAAGAGAATTACAAACGTTTTTTTCATACTTTTTTGTACCCATAGAGTACTTAACGGTGTGATTTTTGATTCCTTGTACAAGGCCATTCTGGCCTCCGTTTTGCTTGCCGTTTGTGCCGGCGTGCCTTATTTATCGTTCTGGTCGATATCACATCAGTAATTCAAAGAGAATTACAAACGTTTTTTTTCGTACTTTTTTTCGTACCCATAGAGTACTTAACTGTGTGATTTTTGATTCTGGTACACGCCATTCGCCTCCGTTTTCATTGCGCTTTGCGCCGCGGCGTGCCTTATTTATCGTTCGGTCGATATCACATCAAGATTTTCAAAGAGAATTACAAACATTTCTTTTCATACTTTTTTGTTCCCATAAAGTACTTAACGGTGTGATTTTTGATTCCTTGTACAAGGCCATTATGGCCTCCGTTTTGCTTGCCGTTTGCACCGGCGTGCCTTATTTATCGTTCTGGTCGATATCACATCATTACTTCAAAGAGAATTACAAACGTTTTTTTTTCATACTTTTTTGTACCCATAGAGTACTTAACGGTGTGATTTTTGATTCCTTGTACAAGGCCATTCTTGCTCTCCGCTTTGCTTCACGCTTGCGCCGGGCGTGCCTTATTTATTGTTCGGTCGATATCACATTAGTACTAAAAGAGAATTACAAACGCTTTTTTTTCGTACTTTTTTTTGTACCCATAAAGTACTTAATGGTGTGATTTTTTTTCTTTGTACAAGGCCATTTTCGCCTCCGCTTTGCTTGCCGTTTGCGCCGGCGCGTGCCTTATTTATCGCTCGGGTCGATATCACATCAAGATTTCAAAGAGAATTACAAACATTTTTTTCATACTTTTTTGTTCCCATAGAGTACTTAACGGTGTGATTTTTGATTCTTGTACAAGGCCATTCGCCTCCGCTTTGCTTGCCGCTTGCGCCCGGCGTGACTTATTTATCGCTCGGTCGATATCACATCAAGATTTCAAAGAGAATTACAAACATTTTTTTTTCATTTTTTTTGTACCCATGAGTACTTTAACGGTGTGATTTTTGATTCTTTTGTACAAGGCCATTCTCGCCTCCGCTTTGCTTGCCATTTGCGCCGGCGTGCCTTATTTATCGTTCTGGTCGATATCACATCAATATTTCAAAGAGAATTACAAACATTTTTTTCATACTTTTTTTTGTACCCATAAAGTACTTAACGGTGTGTTTTTTGATTCCTTGTACAAGGCCATTCTGGCCTCCGTTTTGCTTGCCGTTTGCGCCGGCGTGCCTTATTTATCGTTCTGGTCGATATCACATTAGTACTTCAAAGAGAATTACAAACATTTTTTTTCGTACTTTTTTTTGTACCCATAGAGTACTTAACGGTGTGATTTTTTGATTCCTTGTACAAGGCCATTCTGGCCTCCGTTTTGCTTGCCGCTTCGCTTGCGCCGGGCGTGCCTTATTTATCGTTCTGGTCGATATCACATCAGTATTTCAAAGAGAATTACAAACATTTTTTTCATACTTTTTTGTACCCATAGAGTACTTAACGGTGTGATTTTTGATTCCTTGTACAAGGCCATTCTGGCCTCCGTTTTGCTTGCCGTTTGTGCCGGCGTGCCTTATTTATCGTTCTGGTCGATATCACATTAGTACTTCAAAGAGAATTACAAACATTTTTTTCGTATTTTTTTTGTACCCATAGAGTACTTAACGGTGTGATTTTTGATTCCTTGTACAAGGCCATTCTGGCCTCCGTTTTGCTTGCCGTTTGCGCCGGCGTGCCTTATTTATCATTCTGGTCGATATCACATCAGTACTTCAAAGAGAATTACAAACATTTTTTTTCATACTTTTTTTTCGTACCCATAGAGTACTTAACTGTGTGATTTTTGATTCCTTGTACAAGGCCATTCTGGCCTCCGTTTTGCTTGCCGTTTGCGCCGGCGTGCCTTATTTATCGTTCTGGTCGATATCACATCAGTATTTAAAAGAGAATTACAAACATTTTTTTTTTTTTTCGTACCCATAGAGTACTTAACGGTGTGATTTTTGATTCTTTGTACAAGGCCATTCTGGCCTCCGTTTTGCTTGCCGTTTGCACCGGCGTGCCTTATTTATCGTTCTGGTCGATATCACATCAGTATTTCAAAGAGAATTACAAACATTTTTTTTCATACTTTTTTTCGTACCCATAGAGTACTTAACTGTGTGATTTTTGATTCCTTGTACAAGGCCATTCTGGCCTCCGTTTTGCTTGCCGTTTGCGCCGGCGTGCCTTATTTATCGTTCTGGTCGATATCACATCAGTACTTCAAAGAGAATTACAAACATTTTTTTTCGTACTTTTTTTTGTACCCATAGAGTACTTAACGGTGTGATTTTTGATTCCTTGTACAAGGCCATTCTGGCCTCCGTTTTGCTTGCCGTTTGCGCCGGCGTGCCTTATTTATCGTTCTGGTCGATATCACATCAGTACTTCAAAGAGAATTACAAACATTTTTTTTCGTACTTTTTTTCGTACCCATAGAGTAATTTAACTGTGTGATTTTTGATTCCTTGTACAAGGCCATTCTGGCCTCCGTTTTGCTTGCCATTTGCGCCGGCGTGCCTTATTTATCGTTCTGGTCGATATCACATCAGTACTTCAAAGAGAATTACAAACGTTTTTTTCGTACCCATAGAGTACTTAACTGTGTGATTTTTGATTCCTTGTACAAGGCCATTTTGGCCTCCGTTTTGCTTGCCGTTTGTACCGGCGTGCCTTATTTATCATTCTGGTCGATATCACATCAGTACTTCAAAGAGAATTACAAACGCTTTTTTTTCATACTTTTTTTTGTACCCATAGAGTACTTAACGGTGTGATTTTTGATTCCTTGTACAAGGCCATTCTGGCCTCCGTTTTGCTTGCCGTTTGCACCGGCGTGCCTTATTTATCGTTCTGGTCGATATCACATCAGTACTTCAAAGAGAATTACAAACGCTTTTTTTTCATACTTTTTTTTGTACCCATAAAGTACTTAACGGTGTGATTTTTGATTCCTTGTACAAGGCCATTTCTGGCCTCCGTTTTGCTTGCCGTTTGCGCCGGCGTGCCTTATTTATCGTTCTGGTCGATATCACATTAGTACTTCAAAGAGAATTACAAACGCTTTTTTTTTCATACTTTTTTGTACCCATAGAGTACTTAACGGTGTGATTTTTGATTCTTGTACAAGGCCATTTTGGCCTCCGTTTTGCTTGCCGTTTGCGCCGGCGTGCCTTATTTATCGTTCTGGTCGATATCACATCAGTATTTCAAAGAGAATTACAAACGTTTTTTTTTCATACTTTTTTGTACCCATAGAGTACTTAACGGTGTGATTTTTGATTCTTTGTACAAGGCCATTCTCGCCTCCGCTTTGCTTTGCCGTTTGCTTGCCGGCAGCGTGCCTTATTTATCATTCTGGTCGATATCACATCAGTATTTCAAAAGAGAATTACAAACATTTTTTTTTTACTTTTTTTTGTACCCATAGAGTACTTAACGGTGTGATTTTTGATTCCTTGTACAAGGCCATTCTGGCCTCCGTTTTGCTTTTGCCGCTTGCGCCGGGCGTGCCTTTATTTATCGTTTCGGTCGATATCACACATCAGATTTCAAAGAGAATTACAAACATTTTTTTTTTCATACTTTTTTTGTACCCATATAGTACTTAACGGTGTGATTTTTGATTCCTTGTACAAGGCCATTCTGGCCTCCGTTTTGCTTGCCGCTTTTGCGCGGCGTGCCTTATTTATCGTTCTGGTCGATATCACATCAGTACTTCAAAGAGAATTACAAACATTTTTTTCAGTATTTTTTTGTACCCATAGAGTACTTAACTGTGTGATTTTTGATTCCTTGTACAAGGCCATTCTGGCCTCCGCTTTGCTTTGCCGCTTGCACCGGCGTGCCTTATTTATCGTTCGGTCGATATCACATAAGTATTTCCAAAGAGAATTACAAACATTTTTTTCATGATTTTTTTGTACCCATAGAGTATTTTAACGGTGTGATTTTTGATTCTTGTACAAGGCCATTTCGCCTCCGCTTTTGCTTGCCGCTTTGCGCCGGCGTGTGCCTTATTTATCGTTCTGGTCGATATCACATCAGTACTTCAAAGAGAATTACAAACATTTTTTTTTGTACTTTTTTTCGTACCCATAGAGTACTTAACGGTGTGATTTTTGATTCTTTGTACAAGGCCATTCTGGCCTCCGTTTTGCTTGCCGTTTGCGCCGGCGTGCCTTATTTATCGTTCTGGTCGATATCACATCAATACTTCAAAGAGAATTACAAACATTTTTTTTTTCATACTTTTTGTACCCATAGAGTACTTAACGGTGTGATTTTTGATTCCTTGTACAAGGCCATTCTGGCCTCCGTTTTGCTTGCCGTTTGCGCCGGCGTGCCTTATTTATCGTTCTGGTCGATATCACATCAGTACTTCAAAGAGAATTACAAACGTTTTTTTTTTTACTTTTTTTGTACCCATAGAGTACTTAACTGTGTGATTTTTGATTCCTTGTACAAGGCCATTTGGCCTCCGTTTTGCTTGCCGTTTGCACCGGCGTGCCTTATTTATCGTTCTGGTCGATATCACATCATTACTTCAAAGAGAATTACAAACGTTTTTTTTTCATACTTTTTTGTACCCATAGAGTACTTAACGGTGTGATTTTTGATTCCTTGTACAAAGCCATTCTCAAGCGTCCGCTTTGCTTTGCCGCTTGCGCCGGGCGTGCCTTATTTATCGTTCTGGTCGATATCACATCAGTACTTCAAAGAGAATTACAAACTTTTTTTTCATACTTTTTTTGTACCCATAGAGTACTTAACTATGTGATTTTTGATTCCTTGTACAAGGCCATTCTGGCCTCCGTTTTGCTTGCCGTTTGCGCCGGCGTGCCTTATTTATCGTTCTGGTCGATATCACATCAGTACTTCAAAGAGAATTACAAACGTTTTTTTTCATACTTTTTTGTACCCATAGAGTACTTAACGGTGTGATTTTTGATTCCTTGTACAAGGCCATTCTGGCCTCCGTTTTGCTTTCCGTTTTTGCCGGCGTGCCTTATTTATCGTTCTGGTCGATATCACATCAGAACTTCAAAGGGAATTACAAACGTTTTTTTTTATTACTTTTTTTCGTACCCATAGAGTACTTAACGGTGTGATTTTTGATTCCTTGTACAAGGCCATTTGGCCTCCGCTTTGCTTGCCGCTTGTGCCGGGCGTGCCTTATTTATCGCTTATTTCGGTCGATATCACATCAGTATTTCAAAGAGAATTACAAACGTTTTTTTTCGTACATTTTTTGTACCCATAGAGTACTTAACGGTGTGATTTTTGATTCCTTGTACAAGGCCATTTTGGCCTCCATTTTGCATATTTGTGCCGGGCGTGCCTTATTTATCTTTCGGTCGATATCACATCAAGATTTCAAAGAGAATTACAAACGCTTTTTTGTACTTTTTTGTACCCATACGATTTATAAAGCACAGTCAAACCGTGAAATGCATTACTTGAATGCTTTGTACATGGGAAGAAATGATCAAAAGAGCCGATTTGCAGAGAATTGGCGCCCTCATCGAATGCACGACATTACTTGCGGGAAGGCGGAGGAGGAACGTCGAAGATCATTGATGAAGAATTGATGATAATGAACGTCGAAGATCAAGATGAGAGAAAAGGATTGAGAGGTGAGAGCGAAAAAAGAGAAGCGAGAGATTTTTTTCGAGAGAATAGATCGAGCATATGAATGAATAGGGTCAATACGCCGGAACGGTGTGATTTTTGATTCCTTGTACAAGTCCATTTCGCCTCCGCTTTGCTTGCCGCTTGTGCCGGGCGTGCCTTATATATCGTTAGTCGATATCACATCGATGAGTTAAATGAGAATTACAAACATTTTTTTTTCATACTTTTTGTTTGTACCCATAGAGTACTTAACGGTGTGATTTTTGATTCCTTGTACAAGGCCATTCTCGCCTCCGCTTTACTTGCCGCTTTGCGCGGGCGTGCTTTATTTATCGTTCGTCGATATCACATCAAGATTTCAAAGAGAATTACAAACGCTTTTTTTTCATTCTTTTTTTTGTTCGTATAAAGTACTTAACGGGTGTTTTTTGATTCCTTGTACAAAGCCATTTCGCCTCCGCTTTGCTTGCCGCTTGCGCCGGCATGCCTTATTTATCGCTCGGGTCGATATCACATAAGTTCTTCAAAGATAATTACAAACCTTTTTTCAGACTATTTATTGTACCCATAGAGTACTTAACGGTGTGATTTTTGATTCCTTGTACAAGGCCATTCGGCCTCCGCTTTGCTTGCCGCTTGCGCCGGCGTGTCTTATTTCTCGCTTTCATTGATATCACATCAAGATTTCAAAGAGAATTACAAACGCTTTTTTTTCATAATTTTTTTGTACCCATAGAGTACTTAAGCGGTGATTTTTTATTCCATGTACAAGGCCATTCTCGCCTCCGCTTTGCTTGCCGCTTGCGCCGCCGTGACTTATTTATCGTTCGGTTGATATAACATCAAGATTTCAAAGAGAATTGCAAACTTTTTTTTCGTGATTTTTTTTGTACCCATAGTAGTAGTAACGGTGTGATTTTTGATTCTTGTACAAGGCCATTCGGCCTCCGCTTTGCTTGCCGTTTGTGCCGGGCGTGCCTTATTTATCATTCGGTCGATATCACATCAATAATTCAAAGAGAATTACAAACTTTTTTTTTCAGACTTTTTTTTTGTACCCATATAAGAGTACTTAACGGTGTGATTTTTGATTCCTTGTACCCATTATGGCCTCCGTTTTGCTTGCCATTTGCACCGGCGTGCCTTATTTATCGTTCTGGTCGATATCACATCAATACTTCAAAGAGAATTACAAACGTCTTTTCTCATACTTTTTTTTGTTCCCATAGAGTACTTAACGGTGTGATTTTTGATTCCTTGTACAAGGCCATTCTTGATTCTGCTTTTGCTTGCCGCTTGCATGCTTTAATGAGAAATACATGATTCTTGGACCTTACCATATAAAATACTTAATACTTGCACATTACAACAAAAATCTACGATACTTGCACATTTCTAGCAAAATACACGATACTCGTGATATTTCTATAGAAAATCCAAAATACTTGCACATTTCCATAGAAAATCCATGTCGCTTGCACACTTCAACGCAAAATACACGATACTCGCACATTACCACATAAAATCCACTTTACTTGCACATTTCCATAGAAAATCCATGATGCTTGCACACATCCATGCAAAATTCACTATAATTGCACATTACCACATAAAATCCACGATACTTGCACATTTCCATGCAAAATACACCATACTTGCATAATTTCATAGTAAATCTACCGTGATTTGCACATTTCCAAATACATGATACTTTCACAGTTCCACGTAAAATCCATGATACTTGCTAATTTTCATGCAAAGTACACGTGCATTTTACGCATTTCCATAAAAGATCCTTGATACTTGCACATTTCACACCAAATCCACAATACTTGCACATTCCACAAAAATCCATGATACTTGCACATTTCCACGTAAAAATCCAACATACTTGCACATTTCAATAGAAAATCCATGATGTTTACATGTTTCCATGCAAAAATACATGATACTTGCACATTTCCATGAAAAATACACTATACTTGCACATTTACATAGAAAATCCACCATACTTGCACATGTCCATAGAAAACCCATGATGCTTGCATGTTTCCAAGCAAAATACGTGATAGTTGCACATTACAATATAAAATACATGATACGTACACATTTCCATGCAAAATACACGTATTTGCCCATTTTCAAAGAAAATCTTGATACTTCCACATTTCCACGCAAAATCCACGGTACTTGCACATTCTATAGAAAATCCACATTACTTGCACATTTCCAAGAAAATCCATGATACTTGCACTTTTCCATGCAAAATACATGATACTTGCACATTACCACATAAAATCCATGATACTTGCATATTTCCAATCAAAATACACGTTACTTGCATATTTCCACGCAACATCCATGATATTTCGACATTTTCATGCAAATTACGTTGCATACTTGCATATTTCAAAGAAGATCCTTGATACTTGCACATTTCATGCCGAATCCACGATACTTTCACATTCTACAGAAAATCCATGATATTTGCACATTTCCATAGAAAATCCAACCTACTTGCACATTTCCATAGAGAATCCATGATGCTTGCACGCTTCCATGCAAAAATACTCGATGATTACACATTTCCATGCAAAATACACGATACTTGCATATTACTACACAAAATACACTATACTTGCTCATTTCCATAGAAAATCCACCATATGAAGTGAACCGGATAGGTTGAATTGATTTAAATTTGGATCGTGGAATTGAAGGTATTTGGGATAGTCCATGACACAACGACAACCTGTGTGGAAGCACCTTGGAATCAATAATCTCCTTGACACAATCACAACTTGTGTGAAAGCACCTTGGAATTACCTTAACACTTAGAAAACCACGCTTCTAAGCACCTTGGTATTTTGGGATATCCACAAGGATTGCTTAAGTCCTTGATAAATCCTAAACCTTAGAATTATCTTTCCAGAGTAACTCAAAGACAACACTTTAAAAGTGAAATATTATTGTATATTGATCAAAAGATGAATTTCAAGTTACAATAGTCTTGGCTATTTATAGGACAAATAATGATAGAAAAATAAGATGAAAAGTTTTCCACAAATAACTAAAAGGGTGGCGCCATTATTTACTAGATTCATTTGCATCATGAATCAATGTATCTTGAATAAATTCTTGGACTCTTGAAATCTTGATTCATGCATCTTGGTTCAATGTATTTTGCTTTTCCAAAACATGACTTCTTCACTTCCAAAGCTAGCAAAAGTGGCGCCATATTATCCTCCAAATTCAGCCACGTTTTTGTCATTTATTTAACTAATATTGCCTAATAAATATATAATATAATACCATAATAAGGGCCTTAATCTTTGGTCATTATTCAGTGACCCACAAGCATAAATAATGGACTTGGTTATTTCACAATCTTCATCATTGGACTTGGACTCTTGCATTAATACTTGGGCTAAATTTCCAAAGATGTGAGTCTCTTTTTACATTGAAGCCGAGTTTCAGTGCCCAACCCAAAATGTTAACGGATAATGTGCAGGTAGTGGATCCGATTCATATCGAGACCTCTCGCGGCGCGAAGGATCCGCCCTTAGATCATCGGGGTTGTCAAATGGGTGCTAATCACCCACATTGGAGGAGTTTGAAATGGTCCATTGGGTGAAATGTCAAGCTTTGTTGAGTTATTGTTGATTCACTCCAAAACATGGACCGGGCCATATCCATGTGTGGGTGTACCTTGGTCTTACGTTTTGTGGGAAACCTTTCTTTGTGAAAATGCAACCATACGCAATCTCCGGGTTCAAAGATTATTTCTTTCCCGCCTTGTTTGCTTGTTTTTCAAAGCGAGATGTTTGAGCCTCCACATTCCGCCTTGCCTTTGCATGCAATTCTCGTACCATTTCAGCTTTCTTTTCTCCTCGAGACTCGTGTGCATACCTGGGGAAGAGGAACGAGATCAATAGGGGTGAAAGGATTATAACCATAAACAATTACAAATGGTGAGTGTTTAGTAGCGAGAATGAGTAGCATGGTTGTAAGCAAATTCAACATATGGCAAACAAGACTCCCAATTCTTTAAGTTCTTTTAATGATCGTATGCGTAACAATTGACCCAATTTTTGGTTCACAACTTCGCTTGACCATCGGTTTGGGGATGATAGGCGGTGGAGTACAACAAAGTAGTGCCTAATCACATCCATAGCACATGCCAAAAATGGGTTACAAACTTTACATCACGATCAATCGACAATTGATTTGGGGACACCAAGTAGTCGCACAATTTCCTAGAAGAATAATTCAAAGCAATATGCGAAGAATCATTTGTTTTGTTACATGCGATAAAATGTGTAATCTTAGAAAAATGATCGACCACCGGAAAAATAGAATCTTTACCCGCCCAAGAACGAGATAAACCCAACACAAAGTCCATAGATAAGTCAACCCTGGAGGAAGGAGGGAATAGAAAGGAGTGTACAAACCATGGTGAGTGACTTCGATTTCGCCTTTACGACAAGTAATATATGACTCACAAATACGATGAATATCATGAACCATCCTTGGCCAATAAAATGCGAATAATGTATGTCTAAGGTTTTAGCAATGCCAAAATGACCCATAAGACCTCCGCCATGTGCTTCTCTCACCAAATACTCACGTATGGACCCCTTGAGGAATGCATAATATATTTTCTTTGAATAGAAATCCTCGTGTCTATAGAACTTCTCACATGCTGAAAATTCAAGAGCTTTATACAACTCGTAAAAGTCTATATCGATGCATACAACTCTTTAATATGCTCAAAACCGAGTAGCTTGGTTTGCATGTGTGTGATTAGAGTGTAAAGTGTCTAGATAAATCATCAAGAACGATGTTCTCTTTTCCTTTTTTATACTTGATCACATACGGAAATGACTCAATGAATTCCATCCATCTAATGTGACGTAAGTGCAACTTAGATTGCCCTTTCAAGTATTTTAAGGACTCATGATCGTAATGAATGATAAATTTTTTAAGACGCAGATAATGTTGCCACACACGTGACAATCGAACAAGTGCATATAATTCTTTATCATATAGGCATACTTTAAATTCATGCCTTTCAACTTCTCACTTAAATATGAAAAAGGACGCCCACTTGTATTAAAACACCACCGATTCCTACCCGGATGCATCGCACTCAATTTCAAACATTTTAAAAATCAAGTAAAGCAAGTATAGGTGCATATATCAAAAGAGATTTAAGAGTTTGAATGCTTCCTTTGAGCAGACCCCAATGAAGAAAACACTTTCCAAGCAAAAAGAACATTTTTAAGATTGGCAAACAGTGTGCTTTTCGAGGTGTTTCCAAATCGCCTTCAAATATGACACATGTGAGTTTAAATCATGGCTATAGATTAAAATGTCATCAAAGTAGACCATGACAAATTTTCAAATAAATTCTCGAATTACCTCATTCATTAACCTCATAAATGTGCTCGGGCATTGGTAAGTCCAAAAGGCATAACAAGCCATTCATACAACCCAAATTTAGTCTTAAATGTCGTTTCCCACTCATCTCCTTGATTTAATTCGTACTTGGTGGTATCCACTCTTTAAATCAAATTTTGTAAACAATTTGGCACCATGCAATTCATCTAACATGTCAATAAGGCGGGAATTGGATAATGATACTTTACCATGATTTGGTTGATCGCGACGGCAATCCTGCATACATTCTCCATTCACCGCTCACCATTCTTCTTGGGCAAAACTATTACGGGACCGTGCATGGAATCATTGATTCTCGAATCTTTCCTTTTTCCATTAACTCTTGAACATGACGCTGAATTTCCTTAGTTTCCACATGATTTGCCCTATAGGCTAGACGATTTGGTAGAATCGCTCATAGGATGAAATCAACTGATGCTCCACTCCTCGTAATGGTGGTAAGGCACTTGGTTCTTCTTTATTGAAATACGTCTTCAAATTCCTTCAAAAGAGATAGGAAAACACCGGGAAGAGTTCCGGTAAGATCGAGATATAAGCGTAAAACAAGGAAATGGAGTAGAAAATGCTCGGTAGAACCGAATGGGGAAGCAAATGGGATGAATCCTTGTATATGAAAAGGAAAAGCGATCGAAGCAGTCATGTAACATCCTTTTTGTCATGAATGTGCTTTGAAATCTCTGTGGAGACTTAGCTTTTGTAGATTCGTAATCCGTGCGTGCTCGAGTATTATTGTGCCTTGTTTCTCTTTTCTTAGAAAACTTGACCTGATCGGTGTGAGCCTCTTGTGGTGTTAACGGGGCCAAGGTAATGCGCTTACTCTTATTCGTCGACAATATTTATTAGAGTAGCCATCATATGTGACACGCTTGTCAAACCGCCATGGGCGGGCAAGCGATATATGAGCGACATGCATAGGAACCATGTCAGAAAGAACTTTATCTTCATACTTTGATAGACTAAAGGTCACATATGCCCGCTTAGTAACTTTAATGTAACCACAATCATTCATCCATTGAAATTTATAAGGTTGGGGATGTTTAATAGTGTGAATGCCTAGCTATTTAACAACCTCATCACCGATTGCATTCGCATGACTTCCCGAGTCAATAATCATCATGCATAATTTACCTCCAATAAGGCAACAAGTTTGGAAAATATTCTCATGTTGAACCTCATTATTGTGCAACTCGTGTTACAAAGACTTAGGACCTTTTTTTTCAACAAACATATCACCTTCATCAAATTGAATTCCTTGATCATCCTCTTCGTTATCTCCAATTGGTTCTTGTTCATCATGTGATTGCTCATTTTTGTCTTCCAAAGCTGGATGATACATACCATATCCAGATGAAACATAAGCCCTTTTGTTAACACATTTGCTAGCCCCTGTGTCCCAATCTTTCACACTTGTAACAACGCATGGCATTGTCAAAAGAAACTACAGATTTACCCTTGTCGATTCCTTAGCTCTTAGGGCATGGTTACATCGATCATTTGAAAATTGAGGAGGGGTATATTTAACAACAGAGATTTTAGAAGGAAACTTACCTCTGTTGCCTTTGGATTGGAAAGATGTAGACTTAGATGGTGTGGTACCTAAACAAACTCTTGAAAATTATGACTTTCTTTTCTTGAGTTGCTTCTCCTTAGTTAAGGCCGCATCTACCATCTTATCGTAGGTTGTGCAATTCATCATTTCAACGGGTTCAATTTATCTCATTTCGTGATACTCCCAAGAATCTCGCCATGGATTGTTCCTCGGACTCGGTATCCGTTCGGATTAAGGCCATTTCCAATTCATCTTGATATGCTTGGAAAAAATTTCACCTTGTTGTAAGGTTTGAAAATTCCTTACTTGATCTCGCCGATATGATTCGGGACCCACTTACAAGATGCATTTAATCCTTAAGGACCTCCCAAGTAGAAATCACTTGTTGCCTCAATTTCTTGTGCTTTTCATTAGTTTTGTGGAACCATAGAATAGGTCGTTCCTCAAATTCACTAGTATGAAGATCAAATTTGGTACGTTCTGAATAAGTATGACAATTAAAAATTTGTTCAACTTTAACTACCCAAGCAAAATATTCTTTGGGATTAGAGTTAGCATTAAATGCCGGAATTTTTGTTTAATACCTCGAGTTTCCTATGGTGCTTCAACAGTCTCCTCTTCGTTATCTTCGATCTCATCATCTTGCTCGGAGTATTCTTTGGTGGAGTTTCAACCTGGTTTCATTGGCCACCTCATGGGATTCGTAGCTTCTTAAATTGTTCAACTATCTCATCGGCCACTGACTTTGTTGTATCTGCTCAACTTGTTGTTCATACATGGTTTTGAGAGCTTGTGCCTTAGTTTAGAGCCTTATTTCTACCTCTTAAATTGGATTCCAGACATTTTGTTCTCTCAAAGAGTGTGTTTGTATTGCTCAAAGTTAGAGAATTAAAGTAAGACAAGATCAAAGTGTTCAACAATCCTCGTGTTATTCCAAAGTACAAGAACTTTGATACAATAATCCAAGAGTATTGAAACCAATGGTGCAAACACAAAGTCGTGAAGTGTGTTGGAAAAATAATAGGGTGGGAGAAAGAGCTTTGGATGCTCTCGTGCGAGAACATATTGTTCTTCAAATACACACGATTTTCTTGTGCACCCTATTGACCAAAATGAGAAATAAGGCACGACGGTGCAAACGGAAAGCAAAACAGACACTAGAATGCCCTTGTACAATAAATCAAAATCACTTTGTTAAGTTCTCTCGTGGGTATGAAAAAGTACTTAATTTTTTTGATAGTTTTCTTTCAATTAACGATGTGATATCGACTGAAAGTTAAATAAGACACGTCGGCGCAAACGGCATGCAAAACGGACACCGGATGGCCTTGTACAATGAATCAAAAATCACACCGTTAAGTACTCTATGGGTCTAAAAAGTATGAAAAAAGTTTTGTAATTTTCGTGGAAGTAACGATGTGATATCGACCAGAAAGTTAAATAAGACACGTCGGCGCAAACGGCAGCAAAATGGACACCGAATGGCCGTGTACATAGAATCAAAAATCACACCATTAAGTACTCTACGTGTATGAAAAAGTATGAAAAATAAGGTTGTGATTTTCTTCAAGTAACGATGTGATATCGACTAACGTTAAAATAAGGCACGGCGGCGCAAATAGCTTGCGAAATGGACACCGAATGACCTTGTACAAAGAATCAAAAATCACACCGATAAGTACTCTTTGGGTTAAAAGATATGAAAAAATTGTGTCATTTTCTTTGAAATAACAATGTGATATCGACTTAACTTAAATAAGGCACGTCGGCGCAAACGGCAAGCAAAACGGACAACCGAATGGCCTTGTACAAAGAATTAAAAATCACAATGTTAAATACTCTTTGGGTACAAAAAAGTAATGAAAAAAATGATTTTACTTTTCTTTGAAGTAACAATGTGATATCAACCGGATTGTTAAGTAAGGCATGTCGGCGGAAACGGCATGCGAGACGAACACCGTAATG
The DNA here is from genome assembly GCA_026214975.1 of Gentiana macrophylla. Lineage (NCBI taxonomy): Eukaryota > Viridiplantae > Streptophyta > Magnoliopsida > Gentianales > Gentianaceae > Gentiana > Gentiana macrophylla. The sequence goes on from JAOBSW010000951.1 coordinate 33,289, forward strand.
CCCATGAACAAGGAATTAAAAATCACACCATTATGTACTCTGTGGGTACAAAAAGTACAATTTTTTATAATGTAACGATGTGATATCGACTGAACAATAAATAAGGCACGGTGGCGCAAAAAACATGCAAAACGGGCACACAAAGTCCCTTGTACAATGAATCAAAAATCACACCGTTAAGTACTATATAGGTATGGGAAAAGTACAAAATAAAAGGTTGTAATTTTCTTCAAGTAACGATGTTATATCGACGAACATTAAATAAAGCGGCGGCGCAATAAACGGCATGCTAAAGCAGAGACACCGAATGGCCTTGTACAAGGAATCAAAATCACACAATTAAGTAATCCGGTGGGTACAAAAAGTAGGAAAAAGTTTTTAATTTTCTTTGAATTACAGATGTGATATCGACTTTAACGATAAGTAAGGCACGGTGGCACAAACGGCAAGCAAACGGAGACCGTAATGGCCTTGTACAAGGTATCAAAAATCGCACCGTTAAGTACTCTTGTGGGTACAAAAAAAAGTACGAAAAAGGTTTGTAATTATCTTTGAAGTAATGATGTGATATCGACCGAACGATAAATAAGGCACGGCAAAGGCAAACGGCAGCCAAACGGACACTAGAATGCCCTTGTACAAGTAATCAAAAATCACTTTGTGGGTACAAAAAGTATGAAAAAGGTCTGTAATTTCTTTGAAGTAACGATGTGATATCTACCGTAAAGTTAAATAAGACACGTCGCTGAAAATGGCATGCAAAATGGACACCGAATGGCCTTGTACAAGGAATCAAAAATCACACCGTTAAGTAATCTATGGGTATGAAAAAGTATGAAAAATAAGGTTGTGATTTTCTTCGACGTAACGATGTGATATCGACCAAAACGTTAAATAAGACACGGCGGCGCAAACGGCATGCGAAAGGAATCAAAATCACTGCGTGAAGTACTGCGTGTAAAAAAGCAAAAAAGTTTGTAATTTTCTTCAAGAAACAATGTGATATCAACCGTAACGTTAAATAAGGCACGTGGGCGTAAACGGTTTGTGAAACGGATACCCGAATGGCCATGTACAAGGAATCAAAATCCCACTATTAAGTACTTTGTGGGCATGAAAAAGATGAAAAATATGGTTGTGATTTTCTTCAAGTGATGATGTGATATCGATTTAACGTTAAATAAGGCACGGCCGCGAAAGCGTTAAAAGTTTGTAATTTTCTTTGAAACATCGATGTGATATCGACTTTAACGATAAATAGGCACGGCGGCGCAAACGGCAAGCAAAACGTACATCACAAGGGCCTTGTACAAAGAATCAAAATCACACCGTTAAGTAGTCTTTGGGTACAAAACAAGTACAAAAAAGGTTTGTAATTTTCTTGGAAGTAACAATGTGATATCGACCAGATTGTTAAATAAGGCACGGCTAGGCAAACGGCATGCTGAAGCGGACACCGAGAATGGCCTTATACATGGAATCAAAAATCACACCGTCAAGTAATAGGTGGGTACAAAAAGTACTGAAAAAAAAGTTTGTAATTTTCTTTGAAAATCTTGATGTGATATCTACGAGAATGATAAATAAGGCACGGCGGCTCAAACGGCAAGCCCGGAGACCAAAATGGCCTTCTACAAGGTATCAAAATCACACCGTTAAGTACTCTGTGGCTACAAAAAAAAGTATGAAAAAAAGGTTTGAAATTTTATTTGAAGTAACGATGTGATATCGACAGAGAAAGTTAAATAAGACACGTCGGCGCAAACGGCATGCAAAACGAACACCGAATGGCCTTGTACAAGGAATCAAAAATCACACCTTTATGTGCTCTATGGGTATGAAAAAGAACGAAAAAGGTTTGTAATTTTGTTAGAAGTAACAATGTGATATCGACTAGAAAGTTAAATAAGGCACATCGGCGTAAAATGGCATGCAAAATGGACTCTGAATGGCCTGCACAAGGAATCAAAAATCACATTGTTAAGTTCTTTATGGGTATGAAAAAGGTACAAAAATAAGGTTGTGATTTTCTTCAAGTAACGATGTGATATCAACCAAAACGTTAAATAAGGCATAGTGGCGCGCAAACGGCATGCGAAATGGACACTCGAATGGCCTTGTACAAGGAATAAACAATCACATCATTAAGTACTCTGTGGGTATAAAAATAAGGAAAAAGTTTATAATTTTATTCAAGTAACAATGTGATATCGCCGTAACATTAAGTACTCTGTCGGTGCAAACAAACACTGCTAAACGGACCACCGAATGGCCTTGTATAAGGAATAAAAAATCACTTCGTTAAGTACTTTGTGGGTATGAAAAAGTATGAAACATAAGGTTGTGATTTTCTTCAAGTAATGATGTGATATCGACAAGAACGTTAAATAAGGCGCGGCGGCGTATAAACGGCAAGTTTAAACGGACACATGAATTGCCTTATACAAGGAATCAAAAATCACACCATTAAGTAGTACAAAAAAGTACGAATAAAAATTTTGTAATTTTCTTTGAAGTATTGATGTGATATCGACGAGAACAATAAATAAGGCACGACGGCGCAAATGGCAAGCAAAACGGACATTAGAATGGCCTTTCACAAGGAATCAAAAATCACACCGTTAAGTACTCTATGTGTACAAAAAAGTGTGAAAAAAAGATTTGTAATTTTCTTTGAAGTAACGGTATGATATCGACCAGATTGATAAATAAGGCATGTCGGTGAAATCGGCATGCTAAATCGATCTGAGAATGGCCTTGTACAAGGAATCCAAAATCACACCTTTAAGTACTCTGTGTGTACAAAAAAGTACAAAAAAGTTTTTAATTGTGTTTAAAGTAATGATGTGATATCGACCAAAACAATAAATAACGCGTGGCGGCGTAAAAACCATGCAAAACGGACACACAAATTCCTTGTAAAAGGAATCAAAAATCACACCGTTAAGTACTATATAAGTATGGAAAAAGTAAAAAATAAAAGGTTGTAATTTTATTCAAACTAACGATGTGATATCGATAAGAATGTTAAATATGGAATGGTGGCACCAACGGCCTGCAAAACGGACACTGAATGGCCTTGTACAAGGAATCAAAACGGACACTAGAATTGCCTTATACACGGAATAAAAAATACACCGTTAAGTACTCTGTGGAGTACGAAAAAGTACAAAAAAGTTTTTAATTTTGTTTGAAATAACGATGTGATATTGACCGTAAGCGAAAAATAAGGTACATCGTCATAAAAACATGAGAAACGGATAGATGAATTGCCTTGTACAAGGAATCAAAAATCACACCGTTAAGTACTACTGTGGGTAAGAAAGAAGTATGAAAATGTCGTAATTTTCTTTGAAGTAACGATGTGATATCGATTTAACGTTAAATAAGGCACGGCGGCATAAACGGCATGTGAAACGGACACCTGAATGGCCTTGTACAATGAATAAAAATCAATTAACTAATCGGTGGGTACAAAAAAGTACGAAAATAAAGTTTGTAACTTTGAAGTTCGATGTGATATCGACTACAACGATAAATAAGGCACGGGCGGCGCAAACGACAAAGCAAAACGGTGACGTAATGGCCTTGTACAAGGTATAAAAATCATATTGTTACGTACTTTGTGGGTACTAATAAAAGTACAAAGAAAAGGTTTGTAATTATCTTTGAAGTAACGATGTGATATCGACCAAAACGATAAATAAGGCACGGCGGCGCAAACGGCAAGCAAACGGACACTAGAATGCCCTTGTACAAGGAATCCAAAATCACAATCGTTAATTACTCTATGGGTATAAAAATATGAAATAAAGTTTGTAATTTTCTTGAAATAACAAAGTGATATCGACGAGAAAGTAAAATAAGGCACGCGTCGGCGCAAACGGAATGTGAAACGGACACTCGAATGGCCTTGTACAAGGAATCAAAAGTCACACCGTTAAGTACTTTTCGGGTATGAAAAAGTACGAAAAATAAGGTTGTGACTTTCATCAAGTAATGATATGATATTGACCGTAGCGTTAAATAAGGCACGTACGGCGCACGACATGGCCAAAGAAACGGACACTAGAATGGCCTTGTAGAAGGAATCAAAATCACATCATTAAGTAATCGATGGGTGGGTACAAAAAGTACGAATTTTATTTTTGTAATTTTCTTTAAAGTAACGATGTGATATCGACTAGAACAATAAATAAGGCACGAAGGCGTAAAAAAACATGCAAAACGGACACACAAATTCCCTTGTACAAGGAATCAAAAATCACACCGTTAAGTATTATATATGTATGGGAAAAGTACAAAATAAAAGGTTGTAATTTTCTTCAAAGTAACGATGTGATATCGCCAAAACATTAAAAAGGCACGAGGTGCAAACGGCATGCCAAAGTACACTGAATGACCTTGTACAAGGAATCAAAAATCACACCGTTAAGTACACTATGGGTATGAAAAAATTGTTAAAAATAAGGTTGTGATTTTCTTAGAAGTAACAATGTGATATCGACTTAACGTTAAATAAGGCACGACGGTGCAAACGGCACGCTAAACGGACTCGAATGGCCTTGTACAAGGAATCAAAATTCACACCGTTAAGTACTCTATGGGAAAAAATATGAAAAAATGTTTGTAATTTTCTTTGAAGGAACATTGTGATATCGACGAGAAATTTAATTAAGGCACGTCGGCGCAAACGGCATGTGGAACGGACACCGAATGGCCTTGTACAAATAATCAAAAATCACACCGTTAAGTACTATGTGGGTATGAAAAAGTACAAAAATAAGGTTGTGATTTTCTTTGATGTAATGATATGATATCGACGAACGTTAAATAAGGCACGACGGCACAAACGAAATGCTAAACGGTCACCGATTGGCCTTGTACAAGGAATCGAAAATCACACCGTTAAGTACTCTTTCGGTAAAAAATATGAAAAAGTTTGTTATTTTCTTTGAAGTAACAATGTGATATCGACTGTAATGTTAAATAAGGCACGGTAGCGCAAACGGCAAGCAAACGGTCACTGAATGGCCTTGTACAAGGAATCAAAAATCACACATCATTAAGTACTCTGTGGGTATAAAAAAGTACGAAAAAAAGGGTTTGTAATTTTCTTTGATGTAACAATGTGATATCGACCGGATTGTTGAATATGGCATGTCGCTGAAAACGGCATGCGAGACGGACCTCGTAATGTCCATGTACAAGGAATTAAAATCACGCCATTATGTACTCTATGAGTACAAAAAAGTACAAAAATTTTTTTAATTTTTTTAAAGTAATTGTGATATCGACGAGAACAATAAAAGAGGCACGGAGGCGTAAAAAAATGCAAAACGGACACACAAAGTCTCTTTTACAAGGAATCAAAATCACACCTTTAAGTACTATATAGGTATGGGAAAAGTACAAAATAAAAGGTTGTAATTTTCTTTGAAGTAACGATGTGATATCACCTAACGTTAAATAAGGCACGGTGGCGCAAACGGCATGCAAAACGGAATCTAAATGGCCTTGTACAAGGAATCAAAAATCACACCGTTAATTACCTATAGTACGAAAAAGTATGAAAAATAAGGGGTTGTGATTTTCTTTGAGTAACGATGTGATATCGATCGATGTGATCCAATTCAAGAAGAATGAGGACGCCTCAGGTTATCCAAGAAGCAAGAAGATCACCAAGATAGAAGCCAATGCGCATTGTTTATGTCCAATTAGGTTTATTGGGCCTATTGGGTTTGATTTAATTTATTTCCGTTCGTTTATGATGTTTTTAGTAGAAAAAGGCCAAAAGCCCATTAGGGAGTTGCCTATTTGGTAGTATGTTGGGTCAAGTGTTTATTTTCAAGAAATAAAAGCCATTTGGGCTTATTATTCAAGGGCTTATTATAGGAAATAAAGTGGCGAAAATTACTAAATAATTTATCTCACATTGCTTAGAAGTTAATTAGTATTTTTTAGCCTATATAAAGGCATTCTACTTGTAATATTATGGACAATGAATTATGAGAATCATTATTATTATATTGAGAGAAGTTTCTCTTCTTTAAGTTGAGTCGGCTTAAAAACAATCACTTATGAGTGAATTTTCTCTTCGTCGTAGAGAAGACACCCTTAAGAACGAATCATCGTGTTGAGCAAACTTTGTGTGTTCTTAGCCTTGAGCCTAGGTCGGAGACTCTAGGACTAGGTTTTCATAGCTCGTCATTGATCCCTTAGCCATTTCCCGGGCACGATCGCATCGGTTGGTAGCAGAGCTCGGCCGACTAAAGTATCAAATATCTCCGCTTTAATTTTCTTGTTTAATTTTCGTTCTTATTCGAAAAAATTTGTTAATTGATTTCATTTAATTTCGTCCCCCTCGCCAGACAAAATCTTCAAATCTTCATATCTTCATCTATCCTACCGGAAAACTTGAAGATCTTCAAATCTTCAAACCTTCATCCCAAGAACCCTAATTTTTTTCCAGACCCGTTTGTTTATCGGGCCGTTCCCTAACCAACAAACCTCAAAAATACTGACATTTTTACCACATCTCAAACACATCTCGATCTACAATTTTCGTATTTACACCCAATCCAAATTCGACGCTTATCTGGCCTAAAACTGCTTATTACTTCCAAACATTCTGTCCATAAAAACTGCAGCATTAAATCATCGTTCGAATTCGTTTTCAGTGGGTTAATCGACTCGAAATTGCCTGAAATTTGGTGACCATTTAGGAAAGATTGTGATCTACACTTTTATCTTTTGAGGTTTTCCAAATTCTCTTTAGTTTTATCGCAATAGGCACCTTAAGTCACTGATATCAATCTGGAGAAATTTGACAGATTGCACCAGTTTCTGGAAAACAATTGTTCGATCAACTTCTAGACCTCCAAAAATCTGAATTTTTGATATTCTCTAGGAAATCATATTTTCTACAACTTTCGTATTTTGAGATTTTCCAGATTCGACATAGGTTGATCACAATCTGCGTGAAAAGTCACGGTTTAAATTCTGGAAGTTCTGACAGCATCATATTTAGCGTTGCTCATTGTTGTGATTCGTACTTTGGTTGATATCTATATATGAGTGAGTGCAACACGAGATTTTTGAGGATTTGAATGTTTTGGATTACAGCATATTTTATTCACATTGTCTCATTCGGGAGAAGGAATATGAGTTATGCATTGATCACGGTGAAGAGGAGAATTTAGTTAGTGTTGCGGTGGTTAAGGAGTTGAACTTGCGAGACGGAAAGACATGATTATCCTCATTACTTTGTTGAGGGAATTAATAAGTTTAGGGTTACAAGGCAAGCATGGATTCCTTTGACTATTTGAGGCCATCGGTCTAAAATATTATGTGATGTGGTTCCACCGCAGCGAGCATTTAATATTAGCAAAGCCATGGTTACAAATGTACAAGGTACGTCATAATTCATCACGCACTCGGTATTCTTTTTTATGATTATGGCATAAAGTATGTCCTTGAATCACGACCTTCTACACAAGAGTGGGTAAGAAATAAGTATGGAAAAAGGTCGTAATTTTCTTGAAGTAACAATGTTATATCGACCAAAACATTAAATAAGGCACGGCGGCGCAAACGGCATGCGAAACGGACACACGAATGGCCGTGTACAAGGAATCAAAAATCACACCGTTAAGTAATCGATGGGTACAAAAAGTATGAAAAAGTTTGTAATTTTCTTTGAATTATCGATGTGATATCGATTTAACGATAAATAAGGCACGGCAACAATAAACGGCAAGCAAAACGGAGACCGTAATGGCCTTATACAAGGTATCAAAAATCACATCATTAAATCATGTGTGGGTACAAAAAGGTACGAAAAAAGGTTTGTAATTATCTTTGAAGTAACGATGTGATATCGACCACAACGATAAATAAGGCAAGGCGGTGCAAACGGGCAGGCAAACGGACACTATAATGCCCTTGTACAAGTATTCAAAAATCACATTGTGGGTACAAAAATGTATGAAAAAAGGTCTGTAATTTCGTTGAAGTAACGATGTGATATCGACCAAAAAGTTAAATAAGACACGTCGGTGCAAACGGCATGCAAAAGCAGACACCGAATGGCCTTGTACAAGGAATCAAAAATCACACCGTTAAGTAATCTATGGGTATGAAAAAGTACGAAAAATAAGGTTGTGATTTTCTTCGACGTAACGATGTGATATTGACGTAACGTTTAATAAGTCACGGCGGCGCAAACGGCATGCGAAACGGACACCCGAATGTCCTTGTACAAGGAATCAAAATCACACGATTAAGTACTACTGTGGGTAAAAAATGAAAAAGTTTGTAATTTTCTTGAAGCAACAATGTGATATCAACCGTAACATTAAATAAGGCACGTGGGCGTAAACGGCATGTAAAATGGTTACCCGAATGGCCATGTATAAGGAATCGTTGATATGCGTTTGGATCTAGATTAGAGGCACCAATGAAGAACACAAGAACAAATGAGCAAAGCTTGTTCTTCCTAAGGAATCATCACCTTAGAAATCCCAAGTTTGAGAACATCACAACAAAGGAATGCTCAATCCTTTGATAGATTCTCCAAGTTAAACACTACCTAATCAAGAAGGTAAATGTAAAACTCACATTTATAAATTTCACTCAAATATTGTCTACTGCTCAAGTACAAGAAAGGTGCCTTATATAGGCTACAAGTTGCATACTACAAAGCCACAAAACAAATGTGGGACAAATACACAACTAAAAAAACGCCATGAAGCTTAGTTGGGTTTCGGGCTTCTTTAAAAATAAGTGAAAATGGTTTTGGGTTTTGGACTTGTTTTAAAAGTTAATGGAAATAGTTTGGGCTTTTGGTTCTTCTTAAAATTTATTGGATACTAGATTTTGGGCTTTGGTTCCTCTCAAAACCTAATGGAAATAGTTTTGGGTGGGTTGGGCTTTTTATTAACTAAAAGGAAAGTAATTCAAAAATAGTCCAAAAGTAGAAATAGTTCCAAAATAGCCCATTAAGCCCAATTGAAACATAGCAAGGATAAAATGGCCAAGCCTTCATTCTTTATCATGGAAACGTGTTCCTTGAAAATTGCCAAAATGAGATTCTTCATTGCTTCCTCGAACTTCCTTTTCGTGATCTCGTGATTGGACCATCTCTACGCGTGCCTTATTTATCGCTCGTCGATATCACATCAAGATTTCATAGATAATTACACCTTTTTTTCATACTTTTTTGTACCGTAGAGTATTTAACGGTGTGATTTTTGATTCCTTGTACAAGGCCATTCGGGTGTCGGTTTTGCATGCCTTTTGTACCCATCGATTACTTAACGGTGTGATTTTTGATTCCTTGTAAAAGGCCATTCGGTGTCCGCTTTGCATGCCGCTTGCCCCAACGTGTCTTATTTAACTTTTCTGGTCGTTATCACATCATTACTTCAAAGAAAATTGCAAACCTTTTTTTCGATTTTTTTATACCCACCAAGTACTTAACGGTGTGATTTTTGATTCCTGGTACAAGGCCATTCGGTGTCCGTTCCGCATGCCGCTTACGCCGATTTGTCTTATTTAACCTTTCCGGTCGATATCACATAGTTTCTTCAAAGAGAATTACAAACATTTTTATTTCATACTTTGTTTTGTACCCAATGATTACTTATCGAGTGGTTTTTGATTCCTTGTAAAAGACTATTCGGTGTCCGTCAGATGCCGTTTGCACCGCCGTGCCTTATTTATCGCTTTGTTCGGTATCAAATCGTTACTTCAAAGATAATTACTAACCCTTTTTTCGCACTTTTTTTTACACCCAATGATTACATAAACGTTTTTTCAGACTTTGTTTTGTACGCAATGATTACTTATCGGTGTGATTTTTAATTCCTTGTAATAGACCATTGGTGTCCGTTTCGCATGCCGTTTGTACCGCCGTGCCTTATTTATCATTGTGGTCGATATCACATCGTTACTTCAAAGATAATTACTAACCTTTTTTCATGCTTTTTTACACCGAATGATTACATAACAAGTGTGATTTTTGCTTGCCGTTTGCGTCGGCGTGCCTTATTTATTGTTTCGTCGATATCACATCAAGATTTCAAAGAAAATTCGAAAAGTTTTTTCAGATTTTTTTTTGTACCCATAGAGTACTTAATGTTGTGATTTTTGATTCCTTGTACAAGGCCATTCTAGTGTCCGCTTTGCCTCCTTTTGCACCGCCGTGCCTTATTTATCGTTGTGGTCGATATCACATCAAGATTTCAAAGATAATTACAAACCTTTTTTTCAGTACTTTTTGTACCCACAGAGTACTTAACGGTGTGATTTTCGATTCCTTGTACAAGGCCATTCGGGTGTCCGCTTTCGCATGCCGCGTTGCACCGCCGTGTTTTATTTATCGATGTGATCGATATCACATCAAGATTTCCAAAGAAAATTAGAAATGTTTTTTTTTGTACTTTTTTTTGTACCCATAGAGTACTTAACGGTGTATTTTTGATTCCTAGTACAAGGCCATTCCATTGTCTGTTTTGGTTTGCCTTTTGCACCGCCGTGCCTTATTTATCATTGTGGTCGATATCACATCAAGATTTCAAAGATATTTACAAACCCTTTTTTTTCATACTTTTTTTTGTACCCACAGAGTACTTAACGGTGTGATTTTCGATTCCTTGTACCAGGCCATTCTCGGTGTCCATTTCGCATGCCGCTTGCACCGCCGTGCCTTATTTATCGTTGTGGTCGATATCACATCGTTACTTCAAAGATAATTACAAACCTTTTTTACCCTTTTTTATACCCATAGAGTACTTGACGGTGTGATTTTCGATTCCTTGTACAAGGCCATTTGGGTGTCCGTTTTCTTGTCGTTTGTGCCGGGCGTGCCTTATTTATCGCTCGGTCGACATCACATCAATACTTCAAAGAAAATTAAAACTTTTTTCAGATTTTTTTTTTTGTACCTATAGAGTACTTAACGGTGTGATTTGTGATTCCTTGTACAAAGCCATTCTAGTGTCCGCTTTTGCTCGCTTTTGCACCGCCGTGCCTTATTTATCGTTGTGGTCGATATCACATCAAGATTTCAAAGATAATTACAAACCCTTTTTTGTACTTTTTGTACCCACAGAGTACTTAACGGTGTGATTTTCGATTCCTTGTACAAGGCCATTTGGGTGTCCGCTTCGAATGCCGTTTGCACCGCCGTGCCTTATTTATCATTGTGGTCGATATCACATAAGTACTTCAAAGAAAATTAGAAACGCTTTTTTTTGTACTTTTTGTACACATAGAGTACTTAACGGTGTGATTTTTGATTCCTTGTACAAGGCCATTCTATTGTCCGGTTTGTTGCATTATGCACCGTGCCTTATTTATCGTTGTGGTCGATATCACATCGTTACTTCAAAGATAATTACTAACCTTTTTTCATGCTTTTTTACACCGAATGATTACATAACAAAGTGTGATTTTTGCTTGCCGCTTGCTTTGGCGTGCCTTATTTATTGTTCTCAGTCGATATCACATCAAGATTTCAAAGAAAATTTGAAAAGTATTTTTCAGACTTTTTGTACCCATAGAGTACTTAATGTTGTGATTTTTGGTTCCTTGTACAAGGCCATTCTAGTGTCCGTTTGCCTTCCTTTTGCACCGCCGTGCCTTATTTATCGTTGTGGTCGATATCACATCAAGATTTCAAAGATAATTACAAACCTTTTTTCAGATTTTTTTGTACCCACAGAGTACTTAACGGTGTGATTTTCGATTCCTTGTACAAGGCCATTCGGTGTCCATTTCGATTGCCGTTGCACCGCCATGCCTTATTTATCATTGTGGTCGATATCACATCAAGATTTCAAAGAAAATTAGAAATGTTTTTTTGTACTTTTTTTTGTACCCATAGAGTACTTAACGGTGTATTTTTGATTCCTAGTACAAGGCCATTCTAGTGTCTGCATTTTGGTCGCCTTTTACACCGCCGTGCCTTATTTATCATTGTGGTCGATATCACATCAAGATTTCAAAGATAATTACAAACCCTTTTTCAGATTTTTTTTTGTACCCACAGAGTACTTAACGGTGTGATTTTCGATTCCTTGTACCAGGCCATTCGGGTGTCCGTTTCGCATGCCGTTTGCACCGCCGTGCCTTATTTATCGTTGTGGTCGATATCACATCGTTACTTCAAAGATAATTACAAACCTTTTTTTACCCTTTTTTATACCCGTAGAGTACATGACGGTGTGATTTTTGATTCCTTGTACAAGGCCATTTGGGTGTCCGTTTTCTTGTCGTTTGTGCCGGCGTGCCTTATTTATCGCTCGTCGACATCACATCAACACTTCAAAGAAAATTAAAAACTTTTTTTTCAGATTTTTTTTTGTACCTATGGAGTACTTAACGGTGTGATTTGTGATTCCTTGTACAAAGCCATTCTAGTGTCCGCTTTTGCTCGCTTTGCACCGCCGTGCCTTATTTATCGTTGTGGTCGATATCACATAAGTACTTCAAAGATAATTACAAACCCTTTTTTCGTGACTTTTTGTACCCACAGAGTACTTAACGGTGTGATTTTCGATTCCTTGTACATGGCCATTGAGGTGTCCGTTTTCAGATGCCGCTTGCACCGCCGTGCCTTATTTATCGTTGTGGTCGATATCACATAAGTACTTCAAAGAAAATTAGAAACGTTTTTTTTTTGTACTTTTTTGTACACATAGAGTACTTAACGGTGTGATTTTTGATTCCTAGTACAAGGCCATTCTATTGTCCTGGTTTGGTCGCATTATGCACCGCCGTGCCTTATTTATCGTTGTGGTCGATATCACATCGTTACTTCAAAGATAATTACTAACCTTTTTTCATGCTTTTTTACAACCGAATGATTACATAACAATGTGATTTTTGCTTGCCGCTTGCGCCAATAAGTGCCTTATTTATTGTTCTCGTCGATATCACATCAAGATTTCAAAGAAAATTTGAAAAGTTTTTTCAGACTTTTTTGTACCCATAGAGTACTTAATGTTGTGATTTTTGATTCCTTGTACAAGGCCATTCTAGTGTCCGCTTTGCCTTCCTTTTTGCACCGCCGTGCCTTATTTATCGTTGTGGTCGATATCACATCAAGATTTCAAAGATAATTACAAACTTTTTTTCAGATTTTTTTGTACCCACACAAGATTTAACGGTGTGATTTTCGATTCCTTGTACAAAGCCATTTGGGTGTCCGTTTCGCATGCCGCTGCCGTTGCATCGCGTGCCTTATTTATCGTGGTCGATATCACATCAAGATTTCAAAGAAAATAAGAAATGTTTTTTTTTGTACCCATAGAGTACTTAACGGTGTATTTTTGATTCCTAGTACAAGGCCATTCTAGTGTCTTTTTTGGTCGCTTTTGCACCGCGCCGTGCCTTATTTATCATTGTGGTCGATATCACATCAAGATTTCAAAGATAATTACAAACCCTTTTTTTTCAGATTTTTTTTGTACCCACAGAGTACTTAACGGTGTGATTTTCGATTCCTTGTACCAGGCCATTCGGTGTCCGTTTCGCATGCCGTTTGCACCGCCGTGCCTTATTTATCGTTGTGGTCGATATCACATCGTTACTTCAAAGATAATTACAAACCTTTTTTACCCTTTTTTGTACCCATACAAGATTTGACGGTGTGATTTTCGATTCCTTGTACAAGGCCATTTGGGTGTCCGCTTTTTCTTGTCGTTTGTGCGGGCGTGCCTTATTTATTGTTCGGTCGACATCACATCAATACTTCAAAGAAAATTAAAAACTTTTTTTCATACTTTTTTTTTGTACCTATAGAGTACTTAACAATGTGATTTTTGATTCCTTGTACAAAGCCATTCTAGTGTCCGCTTTGCTTGCCTTTTGCACCGCCATGCCTTATTTATCGTTGTTGTCGATATCACATCAAGATTTCAAAGATAATTACAAACCCTTTTCGCATTTTTTTGTACCCACAGAGTACTTAACGGTGTGATTTTCGATTCCTTGTACAAGGCCATTCGGTGTCCGTTTCGCGATGCCGTTTTGCACCGCCGTGCCTTATTTATCGTTGGGGTCGATATCACATAAGTACTTCAAAGAAAATTAGAAACATTTTTTTGTACTTTTTGTACACATAGAGTACTTAACGGTGTGATTTTTGATTCCTAGTACAAGGCCATTCTATGGTCCGGTTTGGTCGCGATTATGCACCGCCGTGCCTTATTTATCGTTGTGGTCGATATCACATCAAGATTTCAAAGATTATTACAAACCCTTTTTTTCGTATTTTTTTGTACCCGCACAAGACTTAATAAAGTGTGATTTTCGATTCCTTGTACAAGGCCATTCGGGAGTCCGTTTTCGCGATGCCGCTTGCACCGCCGTGCCTTATTTATTGTTGTGGTCGATATCAAATCTTTACTTCAAAGATAATTACAAACCTTTGTTCGCCCTTTTTGTACCCATAGAGTACTTGACGGTGTGATTTTCGATTCCTTGACAAAGGCCATTTGGGTGTCCGCTTTGCTTGTCGTTTGCGCCGGCGTGCCTTATTTATCGTTATGGGCGACATTACATCAATACCTCACGTAAAATTACAAACTTTTTTTTCAGATTTTTTTTTGTACCTATAGAGTACTTAATGGTGTGATTTTTGATCCTTGTACAAGGCCATTCGGTGTCCTTTTTGCACCGGCGTGCCTTATTTATCATTCTAGTCGATATCACATCAAGATTTCAAAGAAAATTACAAACTTTTTTTTGTACTTTTTTGTACCCACCGATTACTTAACGGTGTGATTTTTGATTCCTTGTACAAGGCCACTCTGGTGTCCTGCTTTGCTCATTGCTTACGCCGCCGTGCCTTATTTATCGCTCGGGCGATACCACATCAAGCACTTCAAAGAAAATTACAAACTTTTTCATACTTTTTTGTACCCACCGATTACTTAACAAAGTGTGATTTTTGATTCCTTGTACAAGGCCATTCTGGCCTCCGTTTTGATTGCCGTTTGCGCCGGCGTGCCTTATTTATCGTTCGTCGATATCACATCAAGATTTTCAAAGAAAATTACAAAAAAATTCATAGTTTTTTTGTACCCATAGAGTACTTAACGGTGTGATTTTTGATTCCTTCTACAAGGCCATTACGGTGTTTTAATTTTCGCATGCCGCTTGCGCTACCAGACGTTATTCAATGTTTCGTCGATATCACATCGTTATGTCGAAGAAAATCACAACCTTATATTTCGTGACTTTATTCATACCCATAGATTACTTAACGGTGTGATTTTTGATTCCTTGTACAAGGCCATTCGGGTGTCCGTTTTGCATGCCGTTTGCGGCGACGTGTCTTATTTAAATTTTTTTATCGATATCACATCGTTACTTCACGTAAAATTACAAACAATTTTTTTCGTACTTTTTCATACCCATACAAAGACATAACAGGTGTGATTTTTGATTCCATGTACAAGGCCATTCTCGGTCTCCGTTTTGCATGCCGTTTGCACCGCCGTGCCTTATTTATCAACTGGTCGATATCACATCCAGACTTAAAGAAAATTACAAAAAAATTTGGACTTTTTTGTACCCATAGAGTACTTAATAAAGTGTGATTTTTGATTCCTTGTACAAGGCCATTCGGTGTCCGATTTGCCCGTTTGCACCGCCGTGCCTAATTTATCGCTCGGTCAATATCACATCAATACTAACTAATGCAATGGTTTTTTTTTCGTATTTTTTTATACCCACCGAGTACTTAGCGGTGTGATTTTTGATTCATTGTACAAGACCATTCTAGTGTCCATTTCGCCGCCATTTGTGCGGCATGCCTTATTTCTCGCTCGTGTCGATATCACATAAGTACTTCAAAGAAAATTACAAACGTTTTTTTTTCAGACTTTTTTGTACCCATAGAGTACTTAACGGTGTGATTTTGATTCCTTGTACAAGGCCATTCGGTGTCCGTTTACGACCGTTTCCACCGCCGTGCCTTATTTATCATTGTGGTCGATATTACATCGTTACTTCAAAGATAATTACAAACTTTTTTTGTTTTTTATACCCACTGATTACTTAACGGTGTGATTTTTGATTCCTTGTACAGGGCCATTCGGGTGTCCATTTCGATCGTCTTTTGCACCGCCGTGCCTTATTTATCGTTGTGGTCGATATTACGTCGTTACTTTAAAGATAATTACAAACCTTTTTTCATTTTTTTATACCCACCGATTACTTAACGGTGTGATTTTTTATTCCTTGTACAGGGCCATTCGGGTGTCCGCTTTTGCATGCCATTTGCACCGCCGTGCATTATTTATCGTTGTGGTCGATATTACATCGTTACTTCAATGATAATTACAAACCTTCTTTTTCGTGACTTTTTTATCCCCACCGATTACTTAATGGTGTGATTTGTTTTCCTTGTACAAGGCCATTCTCGTATCCGCTTTGCTTGCCGCTTGCGCCGGGCGTGCCTTATTTATCGCTCGGTCGATATCACATAAGTACTTCAAAGATAATTACAAACCATTTTTTCGTAATTTTTTGTACCCACATAGTACCTAACGGTATGATTTTTGATTCCTTGTACAAGGCCATTGGGTATCCGTTTTGCATGCCGTTTGCGCCGACGTGTCTTATTTAACTTTATGGTCGATATCACATTGTTACATCAAAGAGAATTGCAAACGTGTTTTTTCAGACTTTTTATGTACCCATAGAGTACATAACGGGTGATTTTTAATTCCTTGTACAAGGCCATTCGGTTTTCCGTTTTGCATGCCGTTTCGCCACGTGACTTATTTAACTTTATGGTCGATAACACATCGTTACTTCAAAAAAATTACAAACCTATTTTTTCAAACTTTTTTGTACCCACAGATTACTTAACGGTGTGATTTTTGATTTCTTGTAAAAGGCCATTCAAGTATCCGTTTCGCATGCCGTTTGTGCCGATTTGTGTTATTTATCGCTCGTTGATAGCACATTAGTACTTCCAGAGGAAATTACAAACGCTTTTTTTTCAGACTTTTTTGTACCCAATGATTACTTAACTGTGTGATTTTTGATTCCTTGTACAAGGCCATTCGGGTGTCCGTTTCGCCACCGTTTGCTCTACCGTGCCTTATTTATCGTTGTGGTCGATATCACATCGTTACTTCAAAAGAATAACAAACCTTTTTTCATACTTTTTTTTTGCACCCATGGAGTACTTAATGGTGTGATTTTTGATTCCTTGTACAAGGCCATTCGGGTATCCATTTTGCTTGCCGTTTGCGCCGGCGTGCCTTATCTATTGTTCTGGTCGATATCACATCGCTTCTTCAAAGAACATTACAAACTTTTTTCAGATTACTTTTTTGGTACCTATAGAATTACTTCACGGTGTGGTTTTTGATTCCTTGTACAAGGCCATTCGGTCTCCGCTTTGCTGCCGTTTACGCGGTGTGCCTTATTTATCATTCTCGTCGATATCACATTAGTACGCCAAAGAAAATTACAAACCTTTTTTCAGACTTTTTTGTACCCACCGATTACTTAACGGTGTGATTTTTGATTCCTTGTACAAGGTCATTCTAGTGTCCGTTTTGCTCATTGTTTACGCCTCCGTGCCTTATTTATCATTCAGTCGATATCACATCAAGATTTCCAAGAAAATTACAAACATTTTTCATACTTTTTTACCCACCACCGATTACTTAACGGTGTGATTTTTGATTCCTTGTACAAGACCATTCGGGTGTTCATTTGGCATGCCGCTTGCACCGCCGTGACTTATTTATTGTTGTGGTCGATATCACATCGTTACTTCAAATAGAATTACAAACTGCTTTTTTCATACTTTTTTTGTACCCATAGAGTACTTAATTGTGTGATTTTTGATTCCTTGTATAAGGCCATTCAGTATCCGCTTTTTCTTGCCGTTTGCCGGGCGTGCCTTATTTATTGTTCTAGTCGATATCACATAAGTACTTCAAAGAAAATTACAAACTTTTTTTTTCAGACTTTTTTGTACCTATAGTGTACTTAATGTTGTGGTTTTTTATTCCTAGTACAAGTCCATTCGGGCCTCCGCTTTTGCCTACCGCTTTGCGCCGGCGTGCCTTATTTATCATTCTCGGCCGATATCACATCTCAGATTTCAAAGAAAATTACAAACTTTTTTCAGAACTTTTGTACCTATAGAATACTTAACGGTGTGTTTTTGATTCCCGCCATTCGGTCTCCGCTTTTGCCTGGCCGTTTGCGTCGGCGTGCCATATTTTTCGATTCGTCGATATCACATCAAGACATCAAAGAAAATTTAAAACTTTTTTCAGATTTTTTTTTGTACCCACCGATTACTTAACGGTGTGATTTTCGATTCCTTGTACAAGGTCATTCTATTGTCCGCTTTGCCTGCATTGCTTACGCCGCGTGCCTTATTTATCGTTCGGTCGATATCACATCAAGATTTCAAAGAAGATTACAAACATTTTTTCATACTATTTTTGTACCCACCGACTACTTAACGGTGTGATTTTTGATTCCTTGTACAAGGCCATTCGGGTGTTCGTTTTGCATGCCATTTGCACCGATGTGTCTAATTTAACTTTCTAGTCTATATAACATCATTACTTCAAAGAAAATTACGAACTTTTTTTTCATACTTTTTTTTGTACACCGATTACTTAACGGTGTGAATTTTGATTCCTTGTACAAGGTCATTCTAGTGTCCGCTTTGCTCTGCCGCTTACGCCGCCGAGCCATATTTATCGCTCGTCGATATCACATCAAGATTTCAAAGAAAATTACACACATTTTTTCAGATTTTTTTTTACCCACCACCGATTACTTAACGGGTGATTTTTGATTCCTTGTACAAGGCCATTCGGTGTTCGCGTCGCTTGCATGTCGTTTGCCCCGCCGTGCCTTATTTATCGTTGTGGTCGATATCACATCGTTACTTCAAATAGAATTACAAACCGCTTTTAGTTTTTTTTTTGTACCTATAGAGTACTTAATTGTGTGATTTTTGATTCCTTGTATAAGGCCATTCGGGTATCCGCTTTGCTTGCCCTTTGTGCGGCATGCCTTATTTATTGTTCGTCGATATCGATAAGTACTTCAAAGAAAATTACAAACATTTTTTCAGACTTTTTTGTACCTATAGTGTACTTAACATTGTGGTTTTTTATTCCTTGTACAAGGCCATTCAGCCTCCGCTTTGCCTACCTTTGCGCGGTGTGCCTTATTTATCATTTTGGCCGATATCACATCCAGATTTCAAAGAAAATTACAAACTTTTTTTTCAGAACTTTTGTACCTATAGAGTACTTAACGGTGTGGTTTTTTATTCCCGCCATTGGTCTCCGCTTTTGCCTGCCCTTTTGCGTCGGCGTGCCTTATTTTTCGCTCGGTCGATATCACATCAATACATCAAAGAAAATTTTAAACTTTTTTTCAGATTTTTTTTTGTACCCACCGATTACTTAACGGTGTGATTTTCGATTCCTTGTACAAGGTCATTCTATTGTCCGCTTTGCTTGCCGTTTGCGCCGGCGTGCCTTATTTATCGCTCGGGTCGATATCACATCAAGATTTCAAAGATAATTACACCATTTTTTTCATAATTTTTTTGTACCCACAGAGTACTTAACGGTGTGATTTTTGATTCCTTGTACAAGGCCATTCGGGTGTTCGTTTTGCAAGCCATTTGCACCGACGTGTCTAATTTAACTTTCTAGTCGATATAACATCGTTACATCATAGAAAATTAAGAACTTTTTTCAGACTTTTCTTTGTACTCACCGATTACTTAACGGTGTGATTTTTGATTCCTTGTACAAGGTACTAGTGTCCGCTTTTGCTCTTTGTTTACGCCGCCGAGCCTTATTTATCGCTCGTCGATATCACATCAAGATTTCCAAAGAAAATTACACACATTTTTTTCAGATTTTTTTACCCACCACCGATTACTTAACGGTGTGATTTTTTATTCCATGTAAAAGGCCATTCAAGTGTCCGCTTATGCGCATGCCGTTTGTGCCGATTTGTGTTATTTATCGCTACGGTGATAGCACATCAAGATTTCCGTAGAAAATTACAAACGCGTTTTTTTCAGACTTTTTTTTGTACCCAATGATTACTTAACTGTGTGATTTTTGATTCCTTGTACAAGGCCATTCGGGTGTCCGCTTTCGCCACCGCTTGCTCTCGCCGTGCCTTATTTATCGTTGTGGTCGATATCACATCGTTACTTCAAAAAGAATTACAAACCTTTTTTCATACTTTTTTGTACCCATGGAGTACTTAATGGAGTGATTTTTGATTCCTTGTACAAGGCCATTCGGTATCCATTTTGCTTGCCGCTTTGCGCCGGCGCGCCTTATTTATTGTTTCGGTCGATATCACATCGCTTCTTCAAAGAACATTATAAACTTTTTTCAGATTACTTTTTTGTACCTATAGAGTACTTCACGGTGTGGTTTTTGATTCCTTGTACAAGGCCATTCGGTCTCGCTTTTGCTCGCCGTTTACCCCCGGCGTGCCTTATTTATCGCTCGTCGATATCACATCAAGACGTCAAAGAAAATTACAAACTTTTTTTTCAGACTTTTTTGTACCCACCGATTACTTAACGGTGTGATTTTTGATTCCTTGTACAAGGTCATTCTAGTGTCCGCTTTGCTCTGCTTTATTTTACGCGCCGTGC
This sequence comes from Gentiana macrophylla, assembly GCA_026214975.1. Taxonomy (NCBI): domain Eukaryota; kingdom Viridiplantae; phylum Streptophyta; class Magnoliopsida; order Gentianales; family Gentianaceae; genus Gentiana; species Gentiana macrophylla. The sequence goes on from JAOBSW010000951.1 coordinate 53,978, forward strand.
CTTATTTATCATTCCGGTCGATATCACATCAAGATTTCCAAGAAAATTACAAACATTTTTTCATACTTTTTGTACCCACCACCGATTGCTTAACGGTGTGATTTTTGATTCCTTGTACAAGGCCATTCGGTATTCATTTGGCATGCCGCTTGCACCGCCGTGCCTTATTTATCGTTGTGGTCAATATCACATCGTTACTTCAAATAGAATTACAAACCGTTTTTTTTCAGATTATTTTTTGGTACTCATTGAGTACTTAATTGTGTGATTTTTGATTCCTTGTATAAGGCCATTCGGTATCCGCTTTGCTTGCCGTTTGTGCCGGGCGTGCCTTATTTATTGTTTCGTCGATATCGAGATAAGTACTTCAAAGAAAATTACAAACATTTTTTCAGACTTTTTTGTACCTATAGTGTACTTAACATTGTGGTTTTTTATTCCTTGTACAAGGCCATTCAGTCTCCGTTTTGCCTACCTTTTTGCGCGCGGCGTGCCTTATTTATCATTCTCGCCGATATCACATCCAGTACTTCAAAGAAAATTACAAACTTTTTTTCAGTAACTTTTTGTACCTATATAGTACTTGACGGTGTGGTTTTTGATTCCCGCCATTTGGGTCTCCGCTTTGCCTGCCGTTTGCGGCCGGGCGCATCTTATTTTTCGCTCGTCGATATCACATCAAGACATCAAAAGAAAATTTGAAACTTTTTTTCAGATTTTTTTTTGTACCCACCGATTACTTAACGGTGTGATTTTTGATTCCTTGTACAAGGTCATTCTATTGTCCGTTTTTGCTTTGTTGTTAGGTGTAGTGTCCGAAAGACAATTTGTGTAATTGTTTTTAATAATGAATGACAGAATTTATCTCACCTTATTACTTGCTTTGTGCTTGTAAAGTAATACATCGCCGCAAACCCTAAGTATATCAGTATGTAACCACTTAACTCGGTGTATGGATTACACGTGAGGATTGAGTTAGTGGTGGTATACTTAAATATTGTTAGTCCGTGGTGAACTTAATCGAGTTTAGGTCTCTTGATTAAAACACCAATAATGCGCCTAACACCTTAGGGTGTGATAGTCTCGATCCGGACTGTCGGTAGAGGGTACTACGTGGGGCATTTATATATGATGGCATTCATATAGATCGACCAATTTAATATGTATTTCTCGATATAATTCCGTAATCGAGGAATCTTATTAAATCATTAGATGATCATATATGGATCAACCTTAATCTCGAGGTGATCACGTGGTGCCGCTTGTCCCGGGTAGTGTTTGATGTGTTAGTTACGGTTCACTTAAATATGTGTTCCAAGCCACTTCTCATTGACACTATCTCAGGATGAGTGAGTAGTTCTGATTTTCACAGACATGGAATCCATTCCTTCCTCTGCGGGAAGTAGAGAGACAGATCCCTTATTTATTAGCCCTAAGAAAGTGATCGATCCCGGGAGTTCATATTAGACTAATTGATCACTAGTCGATATGTGAACTAATTGATCATCGGGGTTAATGGTAAATAAGGATAAGATATTCTCGAGTCGGGTTCACGGAGACTTCCCACTCAGAATGGACAAATCTATGGAGGGTTAATCCGTATGTAGTGATTATATCAATGGACGCTTATTCACTCTATGGGTTGAGTATAAGTATACATCTATAATCGGTAGAGTCGGGCCGGGTTTATGGTGGCGTAATCCCGAATTAATAATTAATGTACTTATTATGTTCGATGAATAATTAATTATTGAGCTATCGGTTATAGTCCATGGTCCCCGATGTAGCTTCTATAATTCGGACTAATAATCTTGTTATTTGGGCCTCATTGATAATTAATTGGTTGGGCTAATTAATTGATATGCATGAATATTATTTAGTTGGGCTAAATAATATAATACACATAAAAGACATTTTATGTGGGCTTGAAACCCTAAGTGTGGCGCCATTTATGTCTCTTTTTAGCACAAGAATTAATTTTCTTGTGTTATGAAAAATAAAAGATATTCTTGTTATATGATTGGTTGGATGACTTGTTATTTGATTTCCTATTGGTCAATACATGTCACAATTAGTCATTAAGGAAAATATTCTTTTATTTTGTTTAATTAATTATTTATTTAATTAATTAAAACTTGAGACTAAGGATTTACTCTCCTATAAAAGGAGAGTTATTCCAAGGGTACTTGGACATGGAAATTTTGACCTACACACTTGCAAAAGAGGGAAAAAATTAGTTTTCTTGTCTAGGGTTTTAGAGGAAGAAAAACTTGGAGTTTTTCTTGGTGTTGCATATCAAGGAGGTTCGTGTATCAAGAAGGGTGTCCACCAACACCGTTTGGAGAACACATCGGAAGATCTTGGCTTCTCTTCCTACTATTGGTAACATGATCTTAACCCCTCAGTAGTAGTTTAAGTCCTTTAATTATGTATTGTGATGTATAAGTCGTGATCCATCCGCTATGCGTAGATCTAACTCGTTTAGATCTAAGAACCTCGCATCCTTCATGTGGTATCGGAGCCAGGTTCCACGATTTATATAGTCATAATCATAATTAAATGATTTAAAGGAGTGGAATTGCATGTAGATAAATCTTATTTGTTGTTTTATGCATTGATAATCATTAGTTGTTGTGGTTGAAGAGATGGATTGGGGTTGGCATTGTTTACCCATTAGATCTATTGTAAACTCATATAAACGATGAAAATTTGTTTATATGAGTATAGGAAATTATGTAATTTATTTTTATTGCAATTTTAATTTCCGGAAAATAGATCCATTTAATAGCTGTTTAGTTATTTCGTTTTTCCCGCTGATCGAGCCGTTGAAACGATTTATCCCTCCGGTCAGAATCAAGATTGGAAGAAGATGAACAATTTCACAAAATTTGGCATCGATCGGAGTCCTGTTTGATATCCGTTCGTTGCTTCAAGGAAGCTGCTGTAACAGAATATAAAACGCAGGATTCACGAAACCCTACCCGTGACTTCCTCGAATTTCTCGGGAGAGTTTGGACCGTTGAAACTCAAATCCAACCAGTCAGATCGATATATATGGAGTTTTTGACGTGGCATAAAATTTCAGGTCGATCGGGATTAATCAAAATTCCCGATCGGCCTCGAGAAAGTCTTTGAGGCGCCGCTGTAAAAGTCGATCCAAGCAGCATGTTGGGCGGCTCACTGGAGAAAATTGACAAGTCAAAGCTCCGATGCAACCGCCCATATTGAATCCCGAGTTGAAGAACATATCTGCAAATTTTCGCCACGATCCGAGTTCGCTTGGTTTCTCGATCATTGAAGAATTTGAACACTCTGATTATGTTAGAAAGTAGTAAACCCTAGTTAGGGTTTTGGTTATTTATTTTCGATAGGTTAGATACGGGGTGCCAACGGTCCATCTCGGTGTTTATTTTCCACACTAGTACACATGTTTAGATTGTATGTGTAGAACCGAAAATTGCCATGACATGCATCATATCATGAATTCCACTCCATATGCATACATGTAGAAATTAATTCGAGGAATTAGTTAGGTATGTATAAAAACACGCAATTAGTTTTAATTAATTGTTTGACATTAATTAGAAACTAATTAGGTAAAACCGAGGAACACGGGTTTTTTCAATCGTCAAGGTTGGGTGATGGATTCTCGGTGAATCCCACTCGCGAAAGCATAAGGAGTAAAATCCTCAAACCTCGTGGTTAAGGTGTTGGATTCTCGTGAATTCGCATTACCTAGACGAGATTACGTTTTTGTTCCGTAGTGTCTACGTGAAAGTTTGATGTTTAAGGATTGGATTATCGTGGGCATACATGGTTCGAAAGTGGTTTACCACGGTTGGGTGGTCAACGAGTAGCTACGGCTCGATCGACTTCACCTCCACATGTGGCGTTTGCACGGGTCCGGCAAGGTCGAGCTTATCCGACGAGCCACTACGGCTCAACGGAGCTCCCTAGTCTTGACCCGTCCGACGGCCACATATGTTCCAACGAATAGGTCGGGTGGGCTATCCCACATAACCGACACCATTCGGTCCTATGATTTATTGTTCCTTAATTTAACATCAAGTCCAAAAACGTGATCAAGAAACCCACCACTTTTTCTAAATATTGAGTGGGAGCGGGAGAGGTGACAACCGACCCCACGGCCTCATCGTTGACACAAGCAACGTGAGAGAATGGTGACGCCTCGTGTCGCTCGGGACCGGCCTCCCTAAGGAAGGCCTTCACCGCTATCAAAATTCAAGGCTTGGTCTCCGAAAGGATAGGATTTTGGGTACTGCCGGGTCACCGACCGACCTAAGGCGGCACACTCGGGGTCTACCTAAAAATCGAGGAGACAAGAGGTCACACTCATAAAGGGTATTTTTGGTAGTACCTTGGCTGAAAAAGGAAAGGTGATTGACGATCATAAATGAGATGTTCGATTCTCAATCTGATCTTCAATATTAATCGAAACCTCTTTGACCTACCCTAAGGCGCCTTTGAGGCATTAGATTAAATCCTTAGAACGGTAGGATAGACTATAAATACTTATTTTATGTTCCTAAAATTCATTAGTAGTGTATGATTTGGATTTAATTTTTTGTCAATTTTATTTACAATCGTTATACATATCTCTCTAGGGTGCTAGAGTGCTAGTGTAAAATTGACTAGTAATGACTTCGTTAAAAAGTGGTAAGTAACTAGAACGTTGTACTTATTGATCTTACATGCGATTAATTTTTTCGGAAGAGATATTTCTCTTGAGCCTTCAAGACTTAAGTGACGTAAATAAGTATAAACATCTTTGTCACTCGTGTTGAACGAGAGACAACCATAGTTAGTTTGAAAGATGATTGTGACGATAAAATTCTTCTAGTGAATTTTAATTGTGTAGTGTCTACACGAAAAATTTTCTAATAGAAAAATTGGAGAATCATCAAAGAAAGTGTCGCTAGTTAGACGGTATTATTGAACCGATAAACAAGTGGGAGCTTTTAACTTATGTTTTTCTAATTTATTAGAAAATATTCCCACTGGTAACGCTTTCATTAGACATCCCACAGTTCACGAGTAGTGTCTACTCAAACGAATCGCTAGTTCAAGACTATTTCCTTTAAAGGAAAGTTAAGAATGGGAAAGAATGTCTATAAGTGTTAATCATCTTAAGTAAAGTTTTGAGGCTAAACCGAAACATTAAGTAGATTAAGTATAGGATAAGGGAAAGTGATTTCGGATCACTAACCAATGAATCCTTAGCAACTTTCTTAACCGAGTAACTCGACTCGGGAGCTAAGTTCTTTGGAAGAACAAGAGAGCTTTGCATTAACGATTAATAGAGTAACAATGGGCATTAATTTCAGCTAGAATAGTGGGAGTGATATAAGGAAATGAATTTTGATTCTATCATTGAATATCATAGAAAAATTTATTTTTTCGCATTTACATTCGTTGAAACAAATAGATTCACTTTCAAACTCGATATATTGTTGCCTCATAGAAAGTGAAAATAACATTTGTAGTACTTAATCTGAGACTCGGACTTTTGTTTGATAAAGACAGAACCACTAAGAAAAGTGAATAGGTATGTGTACCACATCTAAAACTATTAAAGATAAAAGGCTTCAGATTAAGATAAACGACCTTTCAATATCTATTAATTAGTGCATATATCCTAGAGATAAGACTGACGATCGCTAAGGGTGATTCCTATCTCCCGCCCTAGAACACTGCCTCAAAGGAACAATGACTAAGTTTCCTTTCAATCGGGAGAGGGTAATAGATTTGAAGGGTAACATAGCTTGTTCATCATAACCTTTGGGGTCTAGTGAGAGATACAAGCTAGTAGGAGATTTTGAGTGGTGACATTTTGTCCGATAACTACTCAAACACGGTTTAGTTTATCGTAAAGAATACGAGGAGTCTCTCGATTTTAGCAGAGAGGATAGAGTATTCCATGCTCGGAAATAGGCTATCGCATAGTCTTGGGACTCGATGCTCGGCCCGCCTCCCTAGTGGAATGTTTCTCACCGAGGAAGAAACCATAGACTTGCCCTATATAGTTATTGATGTGCTACAATACAATCGCTAAACTCGATTAAGATAATTGGTTACAAAATAACGGTTAACATTATTATGTAAACCGAGAAGTCTACCTAGAAGATGCTAGTGAATTTATGGATAAGGAGTGAATTTGGTTCACACCACTTCCGTAAATGTAGGCATTTAGCACTTAATGCTTGAAGGTAGGACTGGAGATTTTGTGCATACGCTCGGATTGTGAATGTTTGTAAAATGTCTTAATGTGACGAGTGAAGGTTGGTTATAAGATTCTTGAAATCGTAAAGTGACGGTTGAAATGTCACAAGAATTTCGATAGAATCTATATGTAGCGACCTTAAACCTTGGATTACGGTTACCCAAAGGTAGTTACTATCTCGATTTAATCGGACCACGCCCAACATCGGTTGTTGGTGATTGCATCGATAAATACTACTAGATCGAATGTCAATCCACCCAAAACGCAGATGGGAGTATGGTTTAACCGTTGACCCATTGTGGTTTTATGGACTTTACAATCTATTTGGGGTGATTGATAACCTATGGCTCTTGGTGGGCTTTATAGGATTCTCGATCATAGAGGTTGGTTTGAATACCTTAACCCCGTGAATGGAGTTTTGGTACTCTGCTTGCATTCACCTCTCGTAGAACCACCTAAGTGTTTCAGGCCCAGTGGGAGCAATTGGATCTACACGGAAAAGAGTCGAATGAATAGGAAAGTTTAAATTTTTAGTGCAAAGTCGAGTGGTATAGGGTGATTCCACGACAAGTAGAGAGTTAACTGGACCTTGAACTCTCTCACCACTCGGCCTTGCAAGATTTCGTTAGAAAGCGGAAAATAGTGGTGATGCCCCGAGACTTTCTTGCCAAAAAAAAACGGATTCTCGAATTCATTTGGAACGAAGGGTCTTGGTTAGAACAAACGGCAAGATGATCGCCGGGCTTATATCCTTTGTGGATTTAAGAGAACCTCACGGTCATTTAAAGTCACATGTTTTAAAATATGTGGACTTGACAAGAATATTGATAAGTCTTTCGTAGATCGTGTATATCAATATTTGTAAAGTAGTAGTATTAGTGTTCATGAATGATAACATCAAACGGTTGGAAACAACATGTGTGTGCTATCTCAAGTCGGAAATCGACAGCCAAGATTCTCTGGATGAGAGAATTGGACTATATTCTAAGAATATGATTCGGTCAAATTCACGAGAATGAGTCATTGGCTATCCCACCTATCTTATTGAATAGGATGATCATGCATATACGTATGAAACATTCATCGAGAGTAGTCCTACCCTACCTCTCGGGAATGATTCTCTAAATCTTCGGATAAAGAGAATGGGATAGAGTCTCTCTTGGATAACGGAAAGTCAGGTTATAACAAGTCAATAGTAATCGAATCTTGGATTCGAGCAATAAGTAGCGGTTTAGTACGTCCTCAAGTATCTTTAGATAATGAGGAATCATATGCTTGTATATTCAATTTGCAAACTTGAATATGGTTGACTACATCGATTCTCGACTTGTAGTCGATTAAGGATGATCATTAAGTTGATCTCGGCCCGGCCGTTTACTCATAGTGCTTAGAATATCCTTTTTGGTCCTGGGAGAAATTCCAGTGTCCGATAAGCCGATATCACTTCATCAAGAAAACAATGAAGAGATAGCTTAGAAAGATCTACTCACCACAAGAAGTCAAAAGCATGTTGAGAGAGAGTACCGCCTGATTGGAAGGACCGGCCACGTTTCAATCCTAAAGATAGTCTCGAGTCGACAACCTAGCTAATCGCTGTACCAAGTCGCATACTTGGAGGGTACGGCATTGAGGATATATCTCATCCGCTTTGAGAGCAAGTGGGAGAGTGTTGTGAATAAGATGAGAAAGGTGTGCTCTAAAAACAATCGTTGCTTGTCATTTCGTGCAAGTGGGAGATTGTTAGGTGTAGTGCCCGAAAGACAATTTGTGTAATTGTTTTTAATAATGAATGACAAAATTTATCTCACCTTATTACTTGCTTTGTGCTTGTAAAGTAATACATTGCTTGCAAACCCTAAGTATATATCATATGTAATTACTTAACAAAGTGTATGGATTACACGTGAGGATTGAGTTAGTGGTGGTATACTTAAAGCTGTTAGTCCGTGGTGAACTTAATCAAAGTTTAGGGTCTCTTGATTAAAACTCCAATAATGCGCCCGTAACACCTTAGGGTGTGATAGTCTCGATCCGGACTGTCGGTAGAGAGTACCTACGTGGGGCATTTATATATGATGGCATTCATATAGGATGGACCGATTTAATCTGTATTTTCGATATAATTCCGTAATCGAGGAATCTTATTAAATCATTAGATGATCATATATGGATCAACCTTAATCTCGAGGTGATCACAGTGGTGCCGCTTGTCCCGGGTAGTGTTTGATGTGTTAGTTACGGTTCACTTAAATATGTGTTCCAAGCCACTTCTCATTGACACTATCTCCGTAGATGAGTGAGTAGTTCGATTTTCACAGACATGGAATCCATTCCTTCTCGCGGGAAGTAGAGAGACGATCCCTTTATTTATTAGCCCTAAGAAAGTGATCGATCCCGGAGTTCATATTAGACTAATTGATCACTAGTCGATATGTGAACTAATTGATCATCAAGGGGTTAATGGTAAATAAGGATAAGATATTCGAGTCGGGTTCACGGAGACTTCCCACTCGAGAATGTACGATCTATGGAGGGTTAATCCGTATGTAGTGATTATATTAATGGACGCTTATTCACTCTATGGGTTGAGTATAAGTATACATCTATAATCGGTAGAGTTCGATTTCGGGTTTATGGTGGCGTAATCCCGGAATTAATAATTAATGTACTTATTATGTTCGATGAATAATTAATTATTAGAGCTACCGTTATAGGTCCATGGTCCCCGATGTGGCTTCGTAATTCGGACTAATAATCTTGTTATTTGAGCCTTAGTGATAATTAATTGGTTGGGCTAATTAATTGATATGCATGAATATTATTTAGTTGGGCTAAATAATATAATACACATAAAAGACATTTTATGTGGGCTTGGAAACCCTAAGTGTGGCACCATTTATGTCTCTTTTAGCACAAGAATTAATTTTCTTGCGTTATGAAAAATAAAAGATATTCTTGTTATATGATTGGTTGGATGACTTGTTATTTGATTTCCTATTGGTCAATACATGTCACAATTAGTCATTAAGGAAAATATTCTTTTATTTTGTTTAATTAATTAATTATATAATTAATTAAAACTTGGAGACCAAGGATTTACTCTCCTATAAAAGGAGAGTTATTCCAAGAGGTACTGACATGGAAATTTCGACCTACACACTTTCAAAGAGAGAAAAAATTAGTTTTCTTGTTCAGGGTTTTAGAGGAAGAAAAAGCGGGAGTTTTTCTTGGTGTTGCATATCAAGGAGGTTCGTGTATCAAGAAGGGTGTCCACCAACCGTCATTTGGAGAACACATCGGAAGATCTTGGCTTCTCTTCCTACTATTGGTAACATGATCTTAACCCCTTGTAGTTGTTTAAGTCCTTCAATTATGTATTGTGATGTATAAGTCGTGATCCATCCATTTGCGCGTGAGATCTAACTCGTTTAGATCTAAGAACTCGCATCCTTCACCTATTTACGCCGCCGTGCCTTATTTATCGCTCGTCGATATCACATCAAGATTTCAAAGAAAATTACAAACATTTTTTTCAGATTTTTTTGTACCCACCGACTACTTAATGGTGTGATTTTTGATTCCTTGTATAAGGCCATTCGGTGTTCGTTTTGCATGCCATTTGCACCGACGTGTCTAATTTAAGTTTCTAGTCGATATAACATCATTACTTCAAAAAAATTACAAACTTTTTTTCAGATTTTTTTTTGTACCCACCGATTACTTAACGGTGTGAATTTTGATTCCTTTGTACAGGTCATTCTAGTGTCCGTTTTTTGCTCGCTTTTACGCCACGAGCCTTATTTATCATTCTCGTCGATATCACATCAAGATTTCAAAGAAAATTACACACATTTTTTCGATTTTTTTTTACCCACCACCGATTACTTAACGGTGTGATTTTTGATTCCTTGTACAAGGCCATTCGGGTGTTCGTTTTGCATGTCGCTTGCACCGCCGTGCCTTATTTATCGTTGTGGTCGATATCACATCGTTACTTCAAATAGAATTACAAACCGCTTTTTTTTTTTTTTTTTTGTACCCATAGAGTACTTAATTGTGTGATTTTTGAATTCTTGTATAAAGCCATTCGGGTATCCGCTTTGCTTGCCGTTTGTGCCGCGTGCCTTATTTATTGTTTTCGTCGATATCACATCAAGATTTCAAAGAAAATTACAAACTTTTTTTCAGATTTTTTTGTACCTATAGTGTACTTTAACAAAGGTGGTTTTTTATTCCTTGTACAAGGCCATTCGGTCTCCGCTTTGCCTACCGTTTGCGCCGGCATGGCTTATTTATCATTCCAGTCGATATCACATCCAGATTTCAAAGAAAATTACAAACTTTTTTTCGTAACTTTTTGTACCTATAGAGTACTTAACGGGTGGTTTTTGATTCCCGCTATTCGGTCTCGCTTTTGCCCGCCGCTTGCGTCGGGGTGCCTTATTTTTCGCTCGATCGATATCACATCAAGACATCAAAGAAAAATTCAAACTTTTTTTCAGATTTTTTTTTGTACCCACCGATTACTTAACGGTGTGATTTTCGATTCCTTGTACAAGGTCATTCTATTGACCGCTTTGCTTGCCGCGTTTGTGCCGGCGTGCCTTATTTATCGTGATTGGTCGATATCACATCAAGATTTCAAAGATAATTACACCGTTTTTTCATACTTTTTTGTACGCATTGAGTACTTAACGGTGTGATTTTTGATTCCTTGTACAAGGTCATTCGGTGTTCGTTTTGCATGCCATTTGCACCGACGTGTCTAATTTAACTTTCTCGGTCGATATAACATCGTTACTTCATAGAAAATTACAAACTTTTTTCAGACTTTTCTTTGTACTCATCCATTACTTAAAGGTGTGATCTTTGATTCATTGTACAAGGTCATTCTAGTGTCCGGTTTTGCTCTGTTGTTTACGCCGCCGCCTTATTTATCGCTCGTCGATATCACATCGCGATTTCAAAGAAAATTACACCATTTTTTCAGATTTTTTTACCCACCACCGATTACTTAACGGTGTGATTTTTGATTCCTTGTACCAGGCCATTCGGGTGTTAGTTTTGCATGCCGTTTGCACCGCCGTGCCTTATTTATCGTTGTGGTCGATATCACATCGTTAAATCAAATAGAATTACAAACCTTTTTTCATACTTTTTTGTACCTATAGAGTACTTAATGGTGTGATTTTTGATTCCTGTACAAGGCCATTCGGGTATCCGTTATGATTGCCGTTTGCGCCGGTGTGCCTTATTTATTGTTCTCGTCGATATCACATCAAGATTTCAAAGAACATTACAAACTTTTTTTCATACTTTTTTGTACCTATAGTGTACTTAAAGTGAGGTTTTGATTCCTTGTACAAGGACATTCGGTCTCCGTTTCGCCGTTTGCGCCGGGCGTGTTATTCATCATTCTGGTTGATATCACTTTAGTACTTCAAAGAAAATTACACACTTTTTTCAGTAACTTTTTGTACCTATAGAGTACTTAACGGTGTGGTTTTTGATTCCTTGTACAAAGCCATTCGGGTCTCCGCTTTGCTGCCGTTTGCGCCGGCGTGCCTTATTTTTCGCTCGTCGATATCACATCAAGACATCAAAGAAAATTACAATCCTTTTTTTCAGATCGCTTTTTTGTACGCACCGAGTACTTAACGGTGTGATTTTTGATTCCTTGTACAAGGTCATTATATTGTCCATTTTACCTTTGTTTACGCCGCCGTGCCTTATTTATCGCTCGTCGATATCACATCAAGATTTCAAAGAAATTACAAACATTTTTTCGTACATTTTTGTACCCACCGATTACTTAACGGTTTGATTTTTGATTCCTTGTACAAGACCATTCGGGTGTTCGTTTTACATGCCCTTTGCACCGACGTGTCTAATTTAACTTTCTCGGTCGATATAACATCGTTATTTCAAGAAAATTACAAACCTTATTTTTACTTTTTTTTGTACCCATAGAGTACTTAACGTGTGATTTTTGATTATTTGTACAAGGCTATTCTAGTGTTCGCTTTTTCCGCCTTTACACCTCCATGCCTTATTTATCGTTGTGGTCGATATCATATAGTTACTTCAAAGAGAATTACAAACGCTTTTTTTTCATACTTTTTTTTTTGTACCCACCGATTACTTAACGGTGTGATTTTTGATTCATTGTACAAGGCCATTCTGGCCTCCGTTTTGCTTTCCGTTTGCGCGGGCGTGCCTTATTCAATGTTCGTCTCACATAACATCGTTATGTCGATTTAAAATCACCACCTTATTTTTCATACTTTATTTATACCCATATATTACTTAACGGTCTCGATTTTTGATTCCTTGTACAAGGCCATTCGGGAGTCCCGTTTCGCTTGCCGCTTTTTCTTCGACATGTCTTATTTAACTTTCTAGTCGATATCACATCGTTACTTCACATGAAAATTACAAACCATTTTTTTGTACTTTTTCATACCCATAGAGTACATAACGGTGTGATTTTTGATTGCTTGTACAAGTCCATTCTCGGTCTCCGCTTTGCATGCCGTTTGCACCGCCGTGCCTTATCTATCGCTCGGTCGAAATCACATCAAGATTTCCAAAAAAATTACAAACATTTTTTCATACTTTTTTGGTTCCGATAGAGTACTTAACAAAGGTGATATTTGATTCCTTGTACAAGGCCATTCTCGTGTCCATTTCGCCGCCGTTTGCACCGCCGTGCCTTATTTATTGTTCGGTCAATATCACATCAAGATTTCAAATAAAATTACAAACGTTTTTTTCGTCAGACTTTTTTTTCTACCCATAGAGTACTTAACGGTGTGATTTTTGATTCTTTGTACAAGGCCATTCGGTGACCGCTTTACCGCCGCTTGCATCGCCGTGCTTTATTTATAGTTGTGGTCGATATCACATTGTTACTTCAAAGATAATTACAAACCTTTTTTTTTCAGATTTTTTTATACCCACCGATTACTTAACGGTGTGATTTTTGATTCCTTATACAGGCCATTCGGGTATCCGTTTGCACCGCCGTGCCTTATTTATTGTTGTGGTCGATATCACATAGTTACTTCAAAGATAAATACAAACCTTTTTTTCATACTTCTTTTATACCCACCGATTACTTAACGGTGTGATTTTTTATTCCTTGTACAAGGGCACTCGTTTCTCCGTTTTGCTTGCCGCTTGAGCCGGCGTGCCTTATTTATTATCGCTCGTCGACATCACATCAAGATTTAAAAGAAAATTACAAACATTTTTTCATACTTTTTTCGCACTCCATAGAGTACTTAACGGTGTGATTTTTGATTCCTTGTACAAGGCCATTCTAGTGTCCGTTTTGCTCGCTTTTTTGCACCGCCGTGCCTTATTTATCGTTGTGGTCGATATCACATCAAGAATTCAAATATAATTACAAACCTTTTTTCATAATTTTTTTGTACCAGAGTACTTAACGGTTTGATTTTTGATTTCTTGTACATTGCCATTCGGTTTGCGATTTGCATGTCGTTTGCGCCTCCGTGTCTTATTTAATAATGGTGTGATTTTTGATACCTTGTACAAGGCCATTTAGGTCTCCGTTTCGCATGCCGCTTGGCGCCATTGTGCCTTATTTATCGTGAGTCGCCGATATCACAAACCTTTTTTCAGTATTTTTTTTATACCCAATGATTACTTAACGGTGTGATTTTTAATTCCTTGTAGAAGGCCATTCTAGTTTCCGTTTTGCATGCCGCTTACGCCGATTTGTCTTATTTAAATTTCGGTCCACATCACATAGTTACTTCAAAGAAAATTAAAACTTTTTTTCGATTTTTTTGTACCCACCGATTACTTAATGGTGTGATTTTTGATTTCTTGTACAAGGTCATTCAGTGTCCGTTTTCTTTACCGTTTAATGCCGTGCCTTATTTATCGTTGTGGTTGATATCACATCGTTACTTCAAATATAATTACAAACCTTTTTTCCGTACATTTTTATACCCAATGATTACTTAACGGTGTGATTTTTGATTCCTTGTACAAGGCCATTCTTCTAGTGTCTGTTTTGCTGCCGTTTGCAATCGCCATGCATTATTTATCGTTTTGGTCGATATCACACAAGATTTCAAATAAAATTACAAACGCTTTTTTTTTGGTTTTTTTTTTGTACCCATAGAGTACTTAACGGTGTGATTTTTGATTCCTTGTACAAGGCCATTCGGTGTCCGTTTTCGCCGCTTTTGCGCGGGCGTGCCTTATTTATCATTGTGGTCGATATCACATCGTTACTTCAAAGATAATTACAAACCTTTTCGGTACATTTTTATACCCAATGATTACTTAACGGTGTGATTTGTAATTCCTTGTGCAAGGCCATTCTAGTGTCCGCTTCGCATGCCGTACGTCGATTTGTCTTATTTAACTTTCTTAGTCGATATCACATAGTTACTTCCAAGAATATTAGAAACTTTTTTCATATTTTTTTGTACCCACCGATGTCTTAACGGTGTGATTTTTGATTCCTTGTACAAGGCCATTCGGTGTCCGTTCGCCGCTGCGGTTTTCACCGCCGTGCCTTATTTATCGTTGTGGTCGATATCACATCGTTACTTCAAAGATAATTACAAACCCTTTTTTTCATACATTTTTTATACCCACCGATTTCTTAACGGTGTGATTTTTGATTACATGTACAAGGCCATTCGGGTGTCCGCTTCGCGCATGTCGCTTGCACCGACGTGTCTTATTTATCGTTGTGGTCGATATCACATCGTTACTTCAAAGATAATTACAAAGATTTTTCTTATTTATCATTGTGGTCAATATCACATCGTTACTTCAAAGATAATTACAAACCTTTTTTCGCACTTTTTATACCCACGGATTACTTAACGGTGTGATTTTGATTCCTTGTACCGCACCATTCGGTCTCCCGTTTCGCATGCCGCTTGCACCGACGTGTCTTATTTATCATTGTAGTCGATATCACATCGTTACTTCAAAGATAATTTCAAACCTTTTTTCGTACTTTTAAATACCCAATGATTACTTAACCGTGTGATTTTTGATTCCTTGTACAATGCCATTTTCGGTGTCCGTTTTGCATGCCGTTTGCACCGCCATGCCTTATTTATCGTTGTGGTCGATATCACATCGTTACTTCAAAGATAATTACAAAACTTTTTTGTACTTTTTTATACCCAATGATTACTTAACAAAGGTGTGATTTTGATTCCTTGTACAAAGCCATTCGGGTGTCCGTTTTGGCATGTCGCTTACGTTGCCGGGCCTTATTTAACGTTTCGGTCGATATCACATCGTTTACGTCGAATAAAATAACAAGCATATTTTTCATGCTTTTTCATACCCATATATTACTTAACTGTGTGATTTTTGATTCCTTGTACAAGGCCATTCGGGAGTCCGTTTTATGCGCCGTTTGCACCGCCGTGCCTTATTTATCGTTGTGGTTTTGATATCACAACGTTACTTCAAAGATAATTACAAACCTTTTTCATACTTTTTTGTACCCACCGATTACTTAACAGATGTGATTTTTGATTCCTTGTACAAGGCCATTCGGGTGTCCGTTTCGCATGCCGTTACGCCGATTTGTGTTATTTAACTTTTGGTCGATATCACATAGTTACTTTCAAAGAGAATTACAAACGTTTTTCCGCATTTTTTTGTACCCACCGATTACTTATCGGTGTGATTTTTGATTCCTTGTACAAGGCCATTCGGTCTCCGTTTGCTTTCCGTTTGTGCCGGCGTGCCTTATTTATCGATTCGTCGATATCACATCAAGATTTCAATGAAAATCACAAACATTTTTTCCATAAATTTTTGTACCCATGGAGTACTTAACGGTGTAATTTTTATTCCTTGTACAAAGTCATTCTAGTGTCCGTTTCGCGATGTAGTTTGCACCGCCGTGCCTTATATATCGTTGTGGTCGATATCACATCATTACTTCAAAGATAATTACAAACCTTTATTTTCAGAGATTTTTTTTTTGTACCACAGAGTACTTAATGGTGTGATTTTTATACCTTGTACAAGGCCATTCTCGGTCTCCATTTTGCTTGCCGTTTAGTCGCGCCGTGCCTTATTTATCATAGTCGCCGATATCACATCGTTACTTCAAGATAATTACACACCTTTTTTTAGACTATTTTTGTACCCACAGAGTACTTAATGGTTTGATTTTTGATACCGTGTACAAGGCCATTACGGTCTCCGTTTTGCTTGCCGCTTTCTTATTTGGCGTGCCTTATTTATCATTCAGTCGATATCACATAAATACTTCAAAGATAATTACACCATTTTTTCGTACTTATTTTTTGGACCCATAGAGTACTTAACGGTGTGATTTTTGATTCCTTATACAAAGCCATTTCGTCTCCATTTTGCTTGCCATTTGCGCGTCATGCGTTTTTCATGCCATTTATGTTGGTGTGCCTTATTTATCGTTAGTCGATATCACATCAAGATTTCCAAAGAAAATTACGTTTGTAATTGTTTTTGAAGAAATCTTGATGTGATATCGACAAGAACGATAAATAAGGCACGCCGCAAACGGGCAAGCAAAACGGAGGCTAGAATGGCCTTGTACAAGGAATCAAAATCACACCGTTATACACTCTATCGATTTAAAAAAGTACGAAAAATGATTGTAATTCTCTTTGAAGTACTAATGTGATATCGACAGACGATAAATAAGGCACGCCGGTGCAAACGACAAGCAAAACGGAGGCCGTAATGGCCTTTGTACAAGGAATAAAACCACACCGTTAAGTACCGGTGCTACAAAAAGTATGAAAATAAACGTTTGTAATTCTCTTTAAGTACTAATGTGATATCGACTAAACGATAAATAAGGCGCGCCGGCGCAAACGGGAAGCAAAATGGACGCCATAATGGCTTTGTACAAGGAATCAAAAATCACACCGTTAGTACTCTGTAGGTACAAAAAAAAAAGTATGATAAAACCGCTTGTAATTTCGTTGAAAGATCGATGTGATATCGACGAAACGATTAATAAGGCACTCGCCAAACGGCAATCAAATGGGAGGCCGAATGGCCTTGTACAAGGAACAAAAATCACATCATTAAGTACTCAATGAAAGTACAAAAATGTAGGAAAAGAATGTTTGTAATTCTCTTAAGTAATGATATGATATCGACTTTAACGATAAATTCGCACCCGCGTAAACGGTAAGCAAAACGGAGGCCCGAAAGGCCATGTACAAAGAATCAAAAATCACACCGTTAAGTACTCTATGGGTATAAAAAAGTACGAAAAATAGGGTTGTGATTTTCTTCGACATAACGATGTGATATCGACTGAACATTGAATAAATAAGGCACGCAATAAACGGCAAGCAAAATCGAGGCCGTAATGGCGTGGTACAAGGAATAAAAAATCACGCCGTTAAGTAATCTATGGGTACAAAAAAGTACGAAAAAACATTTGAAATTCTCCTTGAAGTAAATCGATGTGATATCGACGTAACGATAAATAAGGCACACACCGCGTAAACGGCAAGAAAACGGAGGCCGAATGGCCTTGTACAAGGAATCTAAAATCACATCGTTAAGTACTCTATGGGTACAAAAAGTATGAAAAACGCGTTTGTAATTCCTTTGAAGTCATCGATGTGATATCGACCAGACGATAAATATGGCACGCCGCGCGCAAACGGCAAGCAAAGCGGAGGCCGAATGGCCTTCTACAAGGAATCAAAAACCATACCGTTAAGTACTCGGTGGGTACAAAAAGTATGATAAAAAACATTTGTAATTCTCTTTGAAAGATCGATGTGATATCGACTGAATGATAAATAAGGCAAGCCGCGCAAACGGCAAGTAAAACGGAGGCAAGAATGGCCTTGTTCAAGGAATCAAAATCACACCGTTAAGTACTACTGTAAGTACAAAAAAATGTAGGATAGAAATGTTTGTAATTCTCTTAGAAATCTTGATGTGATACCGACAAGAACGATAAATAAGGCACGCCGCGCAAAAACGGCAAGCAAAACGGAGGCCCGAATGCCTTGTACAAGGAATCAAAAATCACGCCGTTAAGTACTCTATGGGTACAAAAGAAAGTACGAAAAAAAGCATTTTGTAATTCTCGTGAAGTAATCGATATGATATCAACCGAACGATAAATAAGGGCGCGCGCAAAGCGGAATCAAAAGGCCGTAATGGCCTTGTAAAAGAATCAAAATCATCGTTAAGTACTCTTTGGGAACAAATAAAAGTGCGAAAAAAAAGTTTGTAATTATCTTTGAAATAATCGATGTGATATGGACCGTAACGATAAATAAGGCACGCCGGTGCAAACGGAAAGCAAAACGGAGGCCAGAATGGCATTGTACAGAGAATCAAAAATCTCACCGTTAATACTCTATGGGTACAAAAATAAAAAAATGTTTGTAATTCTCTTTGAAGTAATCGATGTGATATCAACCGTAATGATAAATATGGCACGCCGGCGCAAACGGCAAGCAAAACGGAGGCCAGAATGGCCTTGTACAAGGAATCAAAAATCACACCGTTAAGTACTCTATGGAAACAAAAAAAGTTTGAAAAAAAATGTTTATAATTCTCTTTGAAATATTGATGTGATATCGACCAGAACGATAAATAAGGCATGCCGGCGCAAACGACAAGCAAAACGGAGGCCAGAATGGCCTTCTACAAGGAATCAAAATCACACCGTTATGAACTCTATAGGAACAAAAAAGTACGAAAAAACGTTTGTAAATCTCTTTGATGTACCGATGTGATATCGACGTAACGAAAAATAAGGCACGCCGGCGCAACGGGTAAGCAAAACGGAGGCGTAATGGCCTTGTACAAGAATCAAAAATCACACCGTTAAGTAATCTATGGGTACAAAAAAGGTACGAAAAAATGTTAGTAAATTCTCTATAAAAATCGATGTGATATCGACGAGTAACGATAAATAAGGCACGCCGACACAAACGGCAAGCAAACGGATGCCGTAATAGCCTTGTACAAGGAATCAAAAATCACCTGTTAAGTACTTTATAGGACAAAAAAGTATGAAAAAACATTTGTAATTCTCTTAGAAATCTTGATGTGATATCGACTTTAACGATAAATAAGGCACGCCGGCGCAAACGGCATGCAAAATGGAGGCCAGAATGGCCTAGTACAAGGAATCAAAAATCACACCGTTAAGTACTCTATGGGTGCAAAAAAAAGTATGAAAAAAACATTTGAAATTCTCCTTGAAATACTTATGTGATATCGACCGTAACGATAAATAAGGCACGCCCGGCGCAAACGCCATGCAAAACGGAGGCCGGAATGGACTTGTACCAGAATCAAAAATCACACCGTTAACTACTCTCTGGTACAAAAAGTACGAAAAACGTTTTTAATTCACTTTGAAGTTCATGTGATATCGACTTAACGATAAATAAGGCACGCCGGTGGAAACGGCAACCAAAACGGAGGCCAGAATGGCCTTGTACAAGGAATCAAAAATCACACCGTTAAGTACACTCTATGGGTACAAAAGAAGTACGAAAAAAACGATCGTAATTCTCTTTGAAGGATGTGATATCGACCAGGACGATAAATAAGGCACGCCGGCGCAAACGGCAAGCAAAACGGAGGCCAGAATGGCCTTGTACAAGGAATCAAAAATCACAACGTTAAGTACTCTATAGGTAAAAAAAAGTACCAAAAAAACATTTCTAATTCTCTTTGAAGTTCTGATGTGATATCGACCAGAACGATAAATAAGGCACGCCGGTGCAAACGGCAAGCAAAACGGAGGCCAGAAAGGCCTTGTACAAGGAATTAAAAATCACACCGTTAAGTAATCTATGGGTACAAAAAAAATACGAAAAAAAATTCGTTTGTAATTTCTCGTGAAAATCGAGGTGATATCGACGTAACGATAAATAAGGCACGCAGACGCAAAAGGCAAGCAAAAGGGAGGCCGAATGGCCTTGTACATGGAATCAAAATCACCTGTTAAGTACTCTATGGGAACAAAAAAGTATGAAAAAAGCGTTTGTAATTCTCTTTGAAATAATCGATGTGATATCGACCAAAACGATAAATAAGGCACGCTGCGCAAGCGGAAAGCAAAACGGAGGCCGAATGGCCTTGTACAAGGAATCAAAAATCACACCGTTAAGTACTCTATATGGGTACAAAAAGTATGAAAAAACATTTTTAATTCTCTTGAAGTAATGATGTGATATCGACGTAACGATAAATAAGGCACGCCGATAAATAAGGTAATCACTATCACGAAACCGCTAAAAAAGATTGAACAAGCAAGGATCCGAACGAATTCGGCCGAATGGCCTTGTACAAGAAATCAAAATCACACCGTGAAGTACTCTATGGGAACAGAAAAAGTTCAAAAAACGTTTATAATTCTCTTTGAAATAGTGATGTGATATCGGCCGTAGCGATAAATAAGGCACGCCGGCGCAAACGACAAGCAAAACGGAGCCTGAATGGCCTTCTACAAGGAATCAAAATCACACGTTAAGTACTCTATGGGAACAAAAAAGTACGAAAAAAAAGTTTGGAATTCTCTTTGAAGTACTTGATGTGATATCGACCGAGCGATAAATATGGCACGCCGGCATAAACGGGCAAGCAAAACGGAGGCCAGAATGGCCTTGTACAAGGAATCAAAAATCACACCGTTAAGTACTCTATGGGTACAAAAAAGTAAGAAAAAACATTTGTAATTATCTTTGAAATCTCGATGTGATATCGACCAAAACGATAAATAAGGCACACGGCGCCAACGGAAAGCAAAGCGGAGGCCGAATGACCTTGTACAAGGAATCAAAATCACACCGTTAAGTACTCTATGGGTACAATAAATAGTAATGAAAAAAGGTTTGTCATTCTCTTTGAAGAAGCGATGTGATATCGACGTAACGATAAATAAGGCACGCCGGCGCAAACGGCAAGCAAAACGGAGGCCAGAATGGCCTTGTACAAGGAATCAAAAAACACACCGTTAAGTACTTTATCGAACAAAAAAGTATGAAAAAAGTTTGTAATTCTCTTT